>CAUYQG010218314.1:70-24492 GCA_963574415.1 Tarsius wallacei
CTCATTCAAAACGGGGGGGGGGGGGGGGGGGGGGGTGCTGGTGGTCAGGCAGCTTTGACGTAGAAGTTCGGAGGAACCGGTTATAGGGCCTTGAGATGCACTCTGAAAAAGCAGGAGTCTGCACAAAGGTCAGTAATCGGACGCCGTTTATCACCAAGATGTAAGCAGTGAGTTATTTTAACAACTGTCCCCACTCCTTCCCCCATGTAAACTCTATAAATGCCAAGTAGTCAAAGCCTACTGAGACCTTTAACCAAGTTCGGTTTGGAATTTACAACTAACGTGGAGCAGCAAAGCAGGGTATTGGGGCGGTTTTGTTGCGCGGCTATTAGGGCGTATGCGGTAGCCTAGGGCAGAGTCCAGGTACGCCTAGAGACAGATTGTAGTCTGTTGGTTATTTACTTTCCAATTCTGAGTGACTAAACAATGCAAAGGAGGAATCAATCTACAACATCCAGGCGGAAAACCGCAGGCGATGAGGAAAGGGAAGCACTTGCAACCCCGTAACGGTAGCACCGGAGCTCGGCCAGGTTTTCTACGGCATCCTTCGTTTTTCTATTATACCTAATACCTCAACATCAGTCTACACGAGCCCAGGAAGCCCTGGAGCAATGCAGGGCAGACACAATGGAAGGAGTCTAGTCCTTTCGGCGGGCTTTGAACGGCAACTGATAGGTAAAAAGCACAATCTATTCTGCTGATTCACAATTAGAGACTGTGTGTGTTTTCTATTGATGTGTTCGAACAACGGTCTACCCCATTGCCGTTTTGCAAAAGTATTTTGCGGGTTTTTTTTTAAAAAAAGAAAGCAGGGTTTAGAGGACAGAAAAGCCCCACAGTGGGAAGGGGTTGCCGGCAGGGCAATTTTTAGATACGTCTTTTGATAGAGGACTGGCCCTTTAAAAACCCTCTTCGAGTTCCTCTCTCCCAACACCCAGATTGACTAAAGGTCTAGAGTTTGAGGACGATAAAGCGAGGTTATAAATTGCTGAGAACACTGGGCTTTTAATGTGAAGCTCATTATACATCAAACAGAGGGATAAACTTATTTTTTAAATATTCAAAAGGCAGACATCTGAGGTGCTGGGGAGATGGAAGGACAGTCCTTTAATTGAATTAAGGCAGGCGTGGTGGGGAGTTGTCTGCAACTTGGAGAGGGGTGAAAGAAGCGTAGGAAACTAGGATGGATCAGGGCTGGGCCGCGAAATCCATTGCAACATAAAAAATTTTACAAAAGCCCGAGTTTCGGAGCCTGGGGTAGGGATGGGAGTGAGGATGTCCTAGGACCCAGTTCTCCCTACTTTCCTGCACAGGAACTCTAAGTGCTAACTTCAGTGTGTGTGAATTTCTCCTTAAGCATTTCCGGCTCTTCCTAGTTATTTTGCATAAATCTAGGCACCGCCTGGGTGCACTTTTTCAGGTAAAGGGAATGACAATTGAGGCATCTTTTTCTTTTGAGTCGGAGTCTCACTCAGTCTCCCAGGCAGTACCGCCATCACAGCCTCAACCTGCTGGGCTCAGGCAACCCTTCCGCCTCAGCCTTCCAAGTAGCTGGAACCACAGGCGCGCGCACCACGTCCAGCTAATTGATTCATTGTAGAAGCGAGATCTCACCAAGTTGCCCAGGCTGGTCTCGAATCCTTGGGCTGCAGGCAATCTCTTGCCTCGGTCAGCCAAAGTGCTGGGATTACAGATTTTAGCCACCGTGCCTCGCAGAGAAATTTTTTTTTTTTTTTTTTTTTTGAGTTGGAGTCTTATCCCGTCTCCCAGGCTGAAGTGTAGTGCCACGCTCATCGCCACCCCAGCGTCGATCTGCTGGGCTACCGAGGTCCTTCCGTCTCAGTTTTCCAAGTAGCGATGCAGTCCCGGCTTATTTCTTATTTACCGTAGAGACGAGGTCTCCCCAACTTGCCCAGGCTGGTCTCAAACCCGCGGGCTCGAGGTTCGCGCCATCATTTAAGCCGCCAATTTTGAGACAGGTATACATGATGGCAGGTTGCCGGGAATTCTAAGGGCAGCTTCTAGTTTGAGGTGGGGGAGGGTAACACTTCACCCGTGGCTCAGGTTCTCCTTCCCTACTCTCCCTCCTCCCCCCCCCCCCCCACTTCCTCTTCTCTCTACCGAAACCTCAAGAGTGGTCTGGATAGATCCCTGCCTCTTCTAGGCAGTCGTAGAAAGGCCGAATTTGGAACTGGTTGCACGTAGGGGTGAAATCCTACCGAGCTCTAGCGGCCATAGGGGAGAGTCAGGAGGAGCAGCCCGGGTTGGGACGCGAGTCCTCTCTTGGAGCAGAGGGAAAGGACAAGTGTGGAGTCTTTACCTTTTGTGGGGGAGGGGCTGGCTCGGGACTAGGCTGCCCCAAGGCGCGAGGGTGGGGCCATTTAGGCGCGGGTCTTACCGGTCGTAGGGAGCGTACGGACTGGGGAGCCACACGTCCCCTTCCCTATCCCCACCGGTTATGGTGACTGAGGCTGTCCCCCCTAGCAATCCACCAGCCTGGGTTTCGCGCGCTCACAGTCAATCCCCGAGTTCACTACCGGTGCAAGTCACGCCCTTTCCCTTCCCTTCCGCGGTCCCGCCTTCTCTTGCCTCTCCAGCCCCCGGCTCTCTGCGCTCCGGAGCGAAGAGACGCCAGCTATCTTGCACCGCCGTCGTTGCTGCGCCCTCTCACCACCTTTCGGTACCGAAACTTTACAGCACCGTCGCAATCTCCGCGGCAAGGCTGGGACTGCTGAGTGGGTGCGGCGCATAGCTGCTTCCGGGAGCCTGGTCCTCGGCCGCCGCACCGTCTAGGCTGGCCACGGCTGGCTGGAACAGAGGAAGCTCGTTGGGCGCTGGGCCCGGCCAGGCCTCCACAAGTTGAGCTGCTCTAGACGAGGTCAGTACGGGCTCATCCGACGGGAGGACGGCAGACTTCTGCGGGCGGGGTACGGCGATGATCCCCGTCCCCCACACTCCCCCACCGCTGTAGCCTCCTGGAATTTCTGTAGGGTCCCAGCTATCACCGCGGCGCTAGGTTGTGGGGTGGCTCTTTTCATGGAGACTGAACAATACCCCGAGGTATTCGTTTTCCAAAGCCTTGACTCTTCGGGAGCGGAGGAGGCTGACGGGCTGTCTGCTTTGATTTGGGGAGAGGGAGGCGGCCAGTAAATTTAGCGACTCGATTTTTCCTCTGGCGCCTTTTTGCCGATCCTAGGTTTTGCTCGACAGGTCTGCGCCGTGACTGATTTGTAGGGGGGGGGGGGGGAATGTTCGTCTTTAGGGGAGGGACTCCTTAATCCCTGAGGTGCGGGAAGCCCAGTGGAAGCGTGGCGAGCTGAAGTGGCGGAGGCAGTGCAGATCTGCATCTGCTCAGTTTCGGAGGTGCAGAAATTATCAAGGAAGTCAGGAACGCCCGCTCCCTCTACCGTAGCCCGGGCCGGAGCACGGGAAAAGGCCCCTGGTGCTGGGTTCTGCAGGGCACCGCCTGGAGAGGGCAAAGACCTGTTGCTCTTGGCCTCTGGGGGACTGGTTGTTTCCCAGATCTGCCGCTCCGGCCCTTCTCCTAAGGGAGGCCTTCCCTAACCAAGAGGCCAGTGCTTATAATGGGGGTGCACTTTCAGGTTCGATGTAAGGGCAGCTGGACGGTTTCTTGTTTGGGGTGAGAAAAGGTTCTCTTCCCCTCGGACTCGGATTCCCATGTGCGCTGGGATAGGGGCTGGATTCACGTGAGTCGCCTGTGCGAGGCTGGGTGGGTGGTCTTGCTTGCTCACCGCCTAGTGTTCTTTGGGCCAGTTGCGTTGTATATCCCACATAATTAGGGTTCACCATTTTTCTTCTCGAGCCAGTGATGTTCTGGAACAAAATCTATAAAGAAACAACCCCCCCAAACTTATCTCTTTTTGTATTTACAGCTATTTCTGCATCATTTGCTTACTTCTATGTATTTTTTAAAAATAGCAATGCATGAGAAACTTATTTGTAAGCGAGAATTAAGGAGAAGCACAACTCTGGGAGAAGTAACTTCTCATATAACTGTTCTGGCATTTGTCTCACTTTGGGTTCTTGTCAGGACTACAATGTCACATGTTAACCTTTGGCAGAAATACTTACACACCTGGGATACCCGATGGTTTTCTCCAGAGGCAGAAAAGGAGCCCTCCAGAGAGAGGCCATCTCCAGGAATTTTTTTTTTTTGAGTCAGAGTCTCACTCTGTTGCCCAGGCTGGAGTGCAGTGGCACGCTCATGGCAACCACCACAGCCTTGACCTGCAGGGCTTAGGTGATCCTTCTGCCTTTGCCTTTTAAATGTCTTCAACTGCAGGCCTGCACTACCACACCTGGCTTATTTTTTTCATTTATTGTAGAGATGAGGTCTCATCAAGTTTCCCAGCTTGGTCTCGAACCCCTGAGCTCAGGCAGTCCTCTCACCTCGGCCTCCCAAAGTGCTGGGATTACAGGTTTGAGCCACTGCACCCGGCCTACAATTTCCAGAAATTTTGTCAGAAGTTCAGATTTTCTGCTCTCTTGCCTACCTGATTTGTGGAAGAATTCCTTGACTAGAACCTGGAGCTGTCCTCCTTCCCAGTTTTTTTTCGGGGCCTCATGGCAGTGCCTTATGGCAGTGCCTTATGGGCCTCTGGGCCTAGTTGGTAGTCACAGTTTCTCTGCCCAGTTTATCTGGTTTTCTGAATTGTGTCCCATACTGCCAAGAAGCATTTGTTAATGTATGGAGACATTTTGGATGTTCACTGTGGTGAGTGGGGGCTAGAGGTGCTCCTGGCATTTAGTGGGAGGAGCCCAGGGGCGATGTTCAACATCCTGCAGTCAGCAGCACTCCCCAACCTTTTTGGCATCAGTGACTGGTTTCCTGGAAGACAGTTTTTCATAGATGGGGAGGAGCAGAGGAAAGGAGATTAAGGAGGACTGGGAGAAGATCAGGCATTAGATTTTCATAAGGAGCGAAACCTAGATCCTTTGCAGGTGCAGTTCACAGTAGCGTTTGTGCTCACCACTGACTGATCTGACAGGAGCTGAGCTGGGAGACCCCTGCTATGATGCACAGGTCAGCCCCGCCAGAAAGAATTATCTGGCCCTAAATTTCAATAGTGCCTAGGAAGAGAAACCCTGAATTACATAGTTTATATAATAGACTGTAATGGACAACACAGTCCTGTTTTGGTCAGGGTCTGTGTGGGGAGCAGATGCCAAGAAAAAAAAGTATCAAGTTCCATGGTTGTCAAGGCACACAAGCGTTAGTGGATTATGTTAAGAAAAAATAGCTGCTAATTGATACAGTAAGAGTTTCAGATGCCCCTAGAAAAAAGGGAAAGGGGAGGTAGAAAACTGACTTTGAAGAATAATTGCAAACAAGGCCAGTGGGTGTTGCAGGGACAGGGCTGCTAGCTGCCCAAGCTCTGCCTCATCACAGAAAGTATTGTAGAGCCCCGTTGAAAGATTACCCTTAGTGCTTGTTTCTCAGCCTTTTCCTTTTGATTTTATTAATGTCATTGCAGATATACCAGGTCTTACTTTGGGTCAGCTTCTTGGTACTTTTAGTATTGGTTAAGAGAAAAATCCCTAGCAGCACTTGTCTAAAGTTTACACAGACCTCTGCCTAGTGAAATATTAGTTAACCTGAATTTTGGGTCACTCAATCATGGTGCACGATCACTAAGAAACCTCAAAAAATGGAGGCAAGTGATTGAAGATTTTGCTGCTTGAATCTGCCTAATTTTGTCTATGTAATTTTATGTTTTAAATTACCATATAGCAGCATTGGCTCTTTAGGTATATAGCTTCATAAATTTTGACATGTGAATTGATTAGTATGGTCACTGTCGTAATCAAGATAGAGAACAATTCCCTCTAGAGATGTCTGTGGCACTGTTCCCTGTATTCCTTCACAATAATCCCACCCCTAGTCCTGAACCTGTGTCACCTGCCCATCTGTTCTGCTCTCTAAGTCTTGGGGATCCCATTTTATTTAACACATGATGACATGCCTTATGTGAATCTCTCCACACTTCCAGAATCTTTCTTGACCCTTCTTTCTGATGACATGTGAACTTCATATCTTTGTACGCTTTGGCCAGCTTGCTTCCCACAGGGCAGCACATTTTGCACTGTTGATCAAAAGCAAGGAAAAGCACGGAAAAGTGCAGATTACTGCTTCTTAATGTGTGCAAGAAATCACACTGAAAAAAATTAGGTATGTTGCTGAGGCTGCTAAAGATTTTTGGTTTTTTTTCCTGCCATTTAGCTCTTGTTGCCCAATTATTTGAGATGGAACATTTACTGATGCCCTTTCAGAGGATGTCACTCTGTCTTTTCTGCATACTCCCACCAAAAGACTTCATATTTAAAATATATGAGAAGTTTAAAGCCAAGGCTTTGGTTTCAAAAACAGAACACATGTTTATTAAGCGTACTTGCAGTTTTTCCAGTAGGTTAATTATATGAATATAAAACAGCTAAGAAAATCAAGTTGTTCTGTATTCATTTGTTGTAGAAATGAAATGAATCCTTACTTTTGTGCTTTCATGTAGTTGCTAACATGCATTATACTTTTGACTGTAGTTTTGCTTTTTGTGATCTCATGAGGTGGCCTGTTTTCTAGAAGAATCCTAGTCCTGGCAACTTGTATCCTAACTTGGGTGGGCCAGCCTGGTTGCGTGAAGCTTCTCATGTAGAATTAAAGGACTTGAAAGTTTTTTTTCCTTCTAGGTATGAAGATTTTAATTCAGAGAGGGGCCCTATGTCAGGGTCCAGGAGGCTTCTTTTTTTTTCACATTTGTTATGATGGTGTTTTTATGTTGTTTAATTAGGATCACCTTACAGTTATGTCTATGCCACTATTAAAATAAACAGTATTTTGGTAAACATTGATGAATTAGTTGCATATTTTAGTTTTTTAAAAACAACAGTTATTCAGAAGGTGCTTTGGAGTATTGGGTGTCTGAATGACTCTTGGCTTTTTTAGTAGTTTTCCAATCTCAGGAAACCTGTAAAATAAGCACAACAAATGCTCATGGCAAAACAAAATGCGCGTGTGTTTATTCTTGATCAGGGTGTCTGTATTGAATTCCTGTCTTTTTTCTTCTATTCTGTTGGAATAGTTAATAGTTAATAGTCTATGTAGCTGGAAAAGTTAAAAGAAAACAAAAGCATTTTAAATTTGCATGCTTCCCTTGAGCCTGTAACCTAGAATATGACCCAAAATAGCCTGCACCAAGCCCTTTCCTTTCTGGAATACTTGCCTCACTAGACTATTGAGGAAGAAAGTCCCTTCCCAGTCCTGGAACTTTCTCTGCTCTCCAAGAAGCTGAAACATTTCTTAAAGTCTGTTGAAAACTACATTCCTAACTCCATCCATGCAGGAGCAAGAATAGAAGGGCACATGTCACTTTCAGGTAGTTTGACTCTTCTGTTATAGACTTACCTGTTGTCATTAGGCTTAATTTTGTGTGAATGTGCAGTGTTGTTTAATTATGCAAGCATTTTTGCTTGTTTAAATTTCCTAATAAATGGTAATTTATTTATTTATTTATTGAGTTGGAGTCTCACTCTTGTTGCCCAGGCTGGGGTGCAGCAGCACGCTCACAGCCACCGCAGCCTTCACCTGCTAGATCCTTCTGCCTCAACCTTCCAAGTAGCTGGAACTACAGATGCACACCACAACATCCAGCTAGTTTTTGTAATTTATTGTAGAGATGAGGTCTCACCAAGTTGCCCAGGCTGGTTTCGAATCCACAGCCTCAGGAAATCCTCTCGCCTTGGCATCCCAAAGTACTGGGATTACAGGCTAAGCCTCCACACCCAGCCTTTAAGTGGGAATTGAAACACAAAGATGTTATATTGTGCCATTTTATTTCTTAAATTAATAATAACAAATACTTTAACATGGCAAGACCATGTAAAATCATTGTAAGAACCGTAGGAAAATTCAACACAACTGAGTCATTGTTTTTGTCTTTAAAAATTTATTTATTGGCCCAGTGCAGTGGCTCAGCCTGTAATCCCAGCACTTTGGGAGGCTGAGGTGAGTAGCCTGAACCTGAGGGTTTGAGACCAGCCTAGGCAACCCGATGAGACCTCATCCCTACAATAGGTCAAAAATTACAGGGCATGGTAGTACGCATCTGTATTTCCAGTTACTTGGAAGACTGAGGCAGAAAGATTGCTGGAGCCCAGGAGGTTGATGCTGGGTTGACCTTAAGTGTGCCTCTATACTCCAGCCTGGGCACTTACCTGTAGTTTCAGCTACTTGAAGAGTTGAGGTAGAAGGGTTACCAAAGTCCAGCAGGTCGAGGTTCCAGTCTGGACAACAGAGTGGAACTCTAGCTAAATGAATACATCAGAGTTCCAGTCTGTGGTCCAGACTGGAACCTCGACCTGCTGCCTCAACCCTTCAAGTAGCTGAAACTATAGGTAAGTGCCACCAAATCCAGCCAATTTTTAAAATTTATTGTAGAAATGAAGACTTGCCAAATTGCCCAGGCTGATCTCTAAATCTTGGGCTTGGGCAGTCCTTTCATCTCTGCCTCTTAAAGTGTTGGGATTGCAGGTATGAGCCACTGGGCCCAGGCATTTTTTTTTTTTTTTTTTTAAGTCGTGGTCTCATGGTTACCCAGGCTGAAGTGAGTGATGTGATCACAACTCACCACAGCCTCAAACTCCTGGGCTCAAGTAGTTCTCATGTCTCAGCCTCCCATGAAGCTGAGAGTATAGCATACACTATGACAGCTGGCTAATTTTGATTTTTTTTTTTGTAGAGACAAGGACTTGCTATGCTGTCCAGACTGGTCTCAAACTCCTGGCATCAAGCAATCCTCCTGCCTTGAGGAGGTATTGTATGTATTAAATAAATAAAATCATGTACATTGAGAGCACAGGCTCAAATGTTTTGAACTGTTAGGGATATGTAATAAAACATTTAGAGATCACTTATGTCAGTTTCCAAAGGCTAGGAGAAGGGTTAATATTGAAGTCTCTGAACACAGATATGCACGCCTTTCTTCTGGTTTCAGCTGCCAAGGTTCATGTGTATGTGCGTTCAACAATTTTGAGATCTACCAGCTTAAAGATTGAATATGGCTCCAGAGGCACAGATATTAGTGATCTGATGTAGGGAAGAAAACATGTAATGACAGAGTACCATGCACATTTTAGATACAGTGGATTTTGTGTATTATTATTATTGTTGTTATTATTATTATTATTTTTGAGTTGGAATTGCACTGTCGCCCAGGCTGAAGTTCAGTGGCCTGCTCACTGCCACCACAGCCTCGACCTACTGGCTCGGGTGATCCTTCTACCTCAGGCTTTCAAGTAGCGGGAACTACAGGCATATACCACCATGCTCTGCTAATTTTTTTGATTTATTGTAAAGATGAGGTCTCACCAAGTTGCCCAGGCTGGTCTTGAACCCATGGGCTCAGACAGTCCTCTCATCTCGACCTCCCAAAGTGCTGGGGTATAGGTGTGAGCCACTATGCCAAGCTTCATATTTTTAAAACTGAAAAATACTTGAGTTTTATAATGAGGTGATATATTAGGTGTAGGTGCTTGAAGAATCCTTGAACAATGGCATGCTTTTTAAAGCAATTTCTGACTCTGCAGTGTTTCATAATCATTTCATTCTGTTTATAAATTGGCCACTTGACTATGCCCTCGGGTCTCTGGAGAACTTGATCAATTTGCTGCAGAAAGTTATTTATAATTTCGGAGTTTCATATACATTTTAGTTTTAAATATCGTGAGGCAACACATGTAGTGTGGGAACTGGGTTTTAATAAAAGCCCTTGGGTGCCTTAAAGTTGGCTATTTATTTACTATTTTTTCCCCCCCAGACATAGTTCATCTGTCATTGTTATTATTAAATAATTTTTTTTGCATTTCGCATTAGAGCTTTTTTAAAGAGAAAAACTATCATTTTAGTTGATGCTTTATTATTGCTGTTACGAATAAACAGAAAAATTACATTCACAACCCAGACCATAGTATAGTCTGTGGAGGTGAGAAATGTGAGTCATCTCCAAACGTAAGGTCTTGTTGACTGAGCACATTTACTAAGAAAGTTTGGTTTTCATGAGACCTAAGTGTTAACCTCAAGTGGCTACTGGTTTCCAGACCAGGTTTTTGTTTGTTTCATTTTAAAAAATTCATGTATTAGCTTTGCTTTTTGTATATAACTTTTGGTGCTCACGTGTATTCTTCCCTTTATGAATATTGGGTTTGCAGTATAAACTTGTATGTAAAAAGACATTCAGATACTTGCCCAGTGCATTACAAATCCTACAGGAGGGACTAGGCGCGGTGACTCAAGTCTGTAATCTCAGCACTTTGGGAGGCCGAGGTGAGGGGATTGCCTGAACCAATGGGTTTGAGAACAGCCTGGACAAGTTGATGAGACCTCATCTCTACAAATGAATCAAAAAATTAGCCAGGTGTGGTAGCATGAGCCTATAGTTCCAGCTATGTGTAAGGCTTAGTTGGAAGGATCACCTGAGCCCAGTAGGTTGATGCTGGGGTGGCCATGAGCATACCTCTACACACCAGCCCCAATGAAAGAAAAGCCTACAGGAAACAGTACTTGTAGATTTCTGTATACTGACTAGATACCTGATACCAATAGTCATTAATACTTGCCAAGCTTCAGACATTTGGTTGTCTTTTGGTAAACTGAAATATATATGTCTATTTAAAAATAAAACAAAGCAAAACTTGCTTCTCTTTATAATTATATATATATATATAATACATATATATATAATACAGACAACACTTACTGTAAAGAGAGGAATGAGAAATAAGAATTTGCATTTCTTACGGTCTAAATTTATATACTTGTCTCTCTAGAGGACACCATGTTTAAGAAATTTACAATCCTTGTGAGAGGAAAGAGAAGTTGCACAAAGTATTTTGCTTTTAGCTAGGCACCTTGTGCCTTACACAGCTCTTGACTTCATATTGTAAACAGGTCATTAAGTAACCACTAAATTGTTTCAGCTTTAGACCTCTTCTTTCTTTGTTATTCATCTCTGTTACTCAGCCCTTCACCTCTGGACCTCTTCTGTCTCTGTTATTGAGTGAGAACACTATTATTATTCATTTGATTATTTACTGGCCATTTACAATTATAATTTATCCTATGTAATATTGGAGAACTGTATCTTAGAGAATGGCCCTAAACAGATTGCTCATTATTCTTTGAAGCTGCACCAGAGTTAGATTTAATTTCTTAAGTGCACACTT
Organism: Tarsius wallacei; assembly: GCA_963574415.1. Classification (NCBI taxonomy): domain Eukaryota; kingdom Metazoa; phylum Chordata; class Mammalia; order Primates; family Tarsiidae; genus Tarsius; species Tarsius wallacei. Next base: position 11,306 of record CAUYQG010218314.1, read on the forward strand.
GATGTACTCTTGAAGGGCAGCTATCTAGGCACGCTTTCTAGGAGTTTGAGGCAGAAGTGTTTACTGTAGGAGTGCAGGGGAATGGCAGTGGTAAGGCCAAATGGTTAAAGCCAGTGGGCCATGAAATCTATGAGTACACTAACCATTGAGAGAAACTTTGAGGGTGGAATTTCTCTAACACCACAAGATTGGAGTTGGACAGTTATGAATGTTGGCTTCCTTTATAAAAGTCATAGAGTTTAGTTAGTTAGATGCTTTGTAGCCAGTAATTATTCCTTTTGTGAGCTCTGTGTTACTTTATTCCATTTGGGTTTGTCATAGATACTTGCTTTGCCTTTGAGTTGCCAAGTTTTTAGCTTGTTAGGAAAGATCACCTACCACCTCTCACGTACACAAGGAAGATCCTCTCCCCCACCTGCCTGCATGACAGTGTGTTAACTCTCTTTCTTTTATTTTTATTTATTAAAAAAAATTTTTTTATTTTAAAGATGTGGGATATAGTACAGTTCAGGGTTAGGTATACAAGTGTTCATTATGCAGGTACCCTTGTTGATGTGGTGTGCTCCTCCCTTCCCTGGCAGGTTCCCTCAGCTGCCAATCCTACCCCCGTCCCCTGGCAGTTTCCCACTACTGCCAATCCCTTTCTTACGGTAGTATTATCATTGTTCAAGGTCTGCTTATGAGTGAGAACATATGGTACCCTGTTCCTTGTTTCTGTGATAGATGACTGAGTTTGATAGACTTTAAACCCATCCAAGTTGCTACGCAGTCCATATGTTTGTCCTTTATGGCTGCATAGTATTCCATTGTAACACAGAATTCTTGTTTAACTTAATTTTGTTTTTTTAAAGGTAGGATTTCCTCTGTTACCCAGGCTTCAGTACAGGAGTGCAATTACAGTTCATGGCAGCCTTGAACTCCTGCACTCACTCCCACCTCAGTGTTCTGAATAGTTAGAACTACAGCCATGTCTAGCTAATAGCACTGGAATTTCATGTGTGAACTACCTTGCCCAGCACAGTTTGACTTGTAATTAAGTAGATTATTTTGAACAATGTGTTACTGAGGTATAAAAATCACACCACTGAAGTGTACAATTCAGTTATTTTTAGTAAATTTATTAGGTTGTGTTAATATTACCATAATCCAGTTTTAGGACATTTTCATTTCCCAGTAAGATCACCTCTGCCCAGTTGCCATCCACGCCCTTCCACTTCCCAGCCACAGCCACCACTCCTTTTCTTTCTGTCTTTGAGAAGCTCCTTTTCTGGAAATTTTAGGGTAGTGTTTCCAAGAATGAATATTCTGTGCTTGGTTGAACTTTTCAGATGGTGAAATCTGACTTCATGATCTCTTCCTTCAACCCAACCTACCCTACCCTGTGCTGTTCTGTCTTCTAAGAAATCACTTCTGTGGACATTTTAGTGTTTCCAAAAATGAGAATGGGTCTCTCTGTGCTTGGTTGAGCTTTACAGGTGGTGAAACTTGACGTTATTATCAGATCTTACCTTTAGCTGCCCTCCTGAGGAGTGAAGGCTCCCCTGTGGTGGAAGAGGATAAGTATGATAGTATTATAAGCATCTTGCCTTAGTTTTCTCTTCTGTGTAATTAGGATAATGATAGATTTATTGCAAGCTCTAAATGTGAAACCATGTGGAAAGTAATTAGCTTGGAATCCAGTTTACAGAAGTTCTTTGTAGACATAGAAGGCTCACGTAAGAGGTGTGGAAGGCCGAGAAAAGAGCTGCCTATAGAATGGTAGCCTCAATCCGTGGACAGCTGTGGACACAACCACAAGACAAATACCTCTTCTTGCTTCCTCTGTTTTTCTTTTTTTATTAATATATATTTTTTTAGTCGGAGTCTAACTCTGTGCCACAGGCTGGAGTACAGTGGCACACTCGCCACCGCAGCCTTGACCTGCTAGGCTCAGGTGATCCTTCCACCTCAACCTTCCAACTAGCTGGATCTACAGGCCTATGCCTATGTAACTGTGAGGGCTTACCAAGTTGCTCAGTCCAGTCTTGCAGCCCTGGACCTCAAGCATTCCTCTTGTCTCGGCCTTCTAATGTGCTGGGATTACAGGTGTGAGCCACTGAGCCCGGCCCCTTGTTTTTCTTCTTGAAATCACCACACTGTGTCTTTTAGTTATTGGAAATCAAACTTGGAAGGGTATTGGATATTAGTTGGATATTGGCCCAGGATGTGCCTCTGCCCTCCAGCCTCAACCTAGAATACTTTTGCTCCCAGGGAACATTTTGGTTGTTGCTAATGAGGAGGAGTGGGTAGAGCCACCCACTCTAGTGATGCAAAGCATAGTTTCCTCTGCTAACAAAGGTTTATCCTGCCTTCAAAGATTAGTGGTGCTATCTGCCCTATCTTAGAATCTTTGAACTTGGTGGTAGTTTTAAATGGAGTCCTTAGATCCTCCACCCATACTTAAAAGTTGAAAGAATACAAATCCCTTGACACTTATACAGGAAATACAAGCATCTTTTTTAGTCTTAATAACTTCCAGGAATATATATATATATTTTTCCTAAAGCAAAAAGGGATAAACAAGGCTTTGGAGCTTATTTTAGAAAGAACAAATGACTTTCAGATCCTTTGCAAATGAACAATTAAATGACAGTGTGAACAGAGATTCTGGACCTCACTTGGATTTGATCTGGTGGTCACATCATCTGTATACCAGCTTCCTTCTCTACCTTTGGCGACCGTTCATCCTCCACTAGCAGCTTTTTGTCTTGCCTTATGGGGCTCCCTTTTTCCTTTCACTCTGATTTCATGCCCTTCTGCAAGCATTGTCCTATTAAACTCCTTTGTGGGGTTCTTGATCTTTTTGCCTTCCCCTAATCTCATATATTTTTCCAATGTAATATGTAATTATATTCTAATTTCAGACAGTCTAGGCAGTGTGTAATTATCTCCTCTTCCTCTCTCTGGCAGAATCACCAGTATTTGCAGTCAAGAATGCAACATTGTAGGTCTTTTTTTAGTACTTTCAGCTGTCTGTATAAAAATATGTAGTATTGTGTTTATATCTAAATTTATTTGTTTCTCTTGATCTGCTTTTCTGATTTTTACATATTTATTGAGGTATATTGTAGTACAGAAAATTAGGTATGTATGACGTATGCAGTTCAGTTTCCATGTACATATTTGTGAATACATACTACAGTCAAAATAAGTCTGACACTCTATGGTTTCCTTGTGCCTTTTTATAATTTTCACCTCCCTCTACCCCTGCCCCCAGGCTATCACTGATGGACTTTCTGTTGCTATAGGATAGCTTTCAATTTCCAGAATTTTATAGCAGTGGAGTAATACGGTATGTACTCATTATTTGGCCTAGCTTCTTTCATTTTGTAGTTTTGGGACTTCATTCATCTTGTGCCATGTTTTGTTAATTCATTCATCTTTATTGCTGGGTAGGAGTTCCTCTAATACGGATCCACTGTGGTTTATTTTTCCATCCATCAGTTGCTGGACATTTGGGATTTTTTTTTTTACTATTATGAATAATGCTGCTGTACATACTAATGAGGTTGTCAGTGCCTTCAACTTCAACCTGCCTCAGAACCACCTAAAGAGCTTGTTAAAACAAACTTGTTAAAACAGAGTATGCCAGGTTCCATCTCCAAAATTTTTGATTCAGTGAATCTGAGTCAAGGTTTAAAAGCTTTTGTTTTTAAAGGGTTCCCAGCTGATGCCAGTGTCCTAATGACCACATATATTTTGAGTACCACTGCCTTTTAAAGGGAGTCTTTATAAATTATGATAGTTATTTCTTTGTTAGTTTCAAGTATTTCTCTCCTAGACTGTTCTTTGTCTTTTAATGTTGCCTATGATTTGAATCATCAAGCTCCCCATTTTTTGTGGTTTAATGTGTCTATCTTTCTTTTGTACTTGAGGTTTGACTTCCTCATGGCAAGGGGCTGATGTCAAGAAGAACATAGAGCAGGTGGGTCAGGGTGCTGTTGTTAGCAAAACACCAGTTCATGATAACCTCCCAAAATGGGAGTCAGTCATCATGGGACCTGACTTGTGTCCCCTCTCTGCTCAGATCACTGGGATTGACCTCTGATGAGATGGTCATATGGTCAGCACTCACCCATGTAATTGGAGCTGTGACTAGAGCTGAGTGTGCTACACTGCCTCCTGGAATTAAGAGGAAGCAGAGCTGCTCACCCAGCTTTCTTTTCACAGGCAAACAAAATCTATCCTCTCCATCTCTCCCACCTTAAACAACCAGTTTCAAGCCAGTCAATGGAAAGGATCCTGTTTGCCTTCCATTAATCTGATCTAACAAGTCAGTAAACTTGGGACAAGAAGTTATCAAGATGTTTATGACTACAGCCAATGTATTTATTTATTTATTTATTTTTTGAGTTGGAGTCTCACTCTGTCGCCCAGACTGGAATGCAGTGGCCGCTCGCGGCCACCACAGCCTCGACCTGCTGGACTCCGGCGATCCTTCCGCCTCAGCCTTCCAAGTAGCTGGAACTACAAGTGCGTACTACCACACCTGGCTAATTTTTTGATTTATTGTAGAGATGAGGTTTTGCCAAGTTGCCCAGGCGTGCGCCTGTACTGTAGTTCCAGCTACTTGGAAGGCTGAGGTGGAAAGATCACCGGTTGAGGCTGTGCTGGCCGGGAGTGGCCACTGCACTCCAGCCTGGGCGACAGAGTGAGACTCCAACTCAAAAAAACAAAAAAAAACAAAAAAAAACACAACTATGATGTGATCTAGAATTCCATGAAAGAAATGAAAGCAGAAATTCCAAGAGATATTTCTTTATAGCAGCATTATTCCCAGCAATCAAAAGCTGAAAGCCACCAAAATGTTCACAGACAGATGAATGGAAAAAATAAAAATAAAGTGGCATATACATACAGTGGAATACTATTTAACTATAAAAAAAGAAAACTCTAATACACACTACAACATGATACACATTGAGAACATTATGCTAAGTGTAATAAGCCAATCACAAAAGAATATGTACTGTAAAATTACATTGGTATGAGGTCCCTAGAATAGTGACATTTACATAAAACGATATTGGAATGGTGGTTACCAGAATGTGTAGGAAAATAGATAGGGTTTAATGTGATCAGAATTACAGTTTTGCAATATAAAAATGATTCTGGAGATAGTTGTTATGGTTGCACAGTATGAACATATTTGACATCACCAAACTGCACACTCAAAAATGGTTAAGATGACAAATTTGTTATGTATAGTATATTACAATTAAAAAATTGGAAAAATTAATAGTAGGGTTAGTCTTTCACAATAATATGTCATAAAAAGTTTGTCATAAAATAAATTACTAATTTTAAGTTAATAAAAAGAAAAAGGGGGGTTGAAGATGGTATATTGAAAGCTTGTAAGCCAAATAAAATAAAACCCTGGAGATTGAAGCTGCTTTTGTCTTTTAATGACCTCTTATCTCCTTAAACATTTTCGGGTCCATTGTTTAAGAAATATGTTGATCAGGCTTGCCTCTTCCCCAGGGTATAGATCTTGAAGGTACTTTTACAGAGGCAGCTTCACATACATTCTGCAAAATAACTGACAATTTTTATTCATTCACACCCAGTCATGAAAGACAAATCTTCCCCAGACTGACAGAAAACCAAGAAGAAATGAAAACCTTGCAATGTAGGATCCTAGGTTGCCTCTTGAAGCAGGGAAAAAAAAGAAAATTGTAAAATTTTATTTTAGCTAGGATTTTAATTATGCCTATAGTTAGGTTAACAACATTGTATCAAAGTTAATGTCTTATTGTTGATAAAAGTATAAAAGTTACATCAATTTAACATTAGAAGAAACTGGATGAAGTTACACAGAAGTCTTCTGTATTATTATTGCTATTTTACTATTCATCTAAAATTGTTTCCAAAAATTAGAGCTTACAAAATTTCTGTTTCTCCCAATCTTTGCCAGTATCCATATGGCTAGATTATTTATGTTTTGTCACAATGTTAGGTGCAATTTTGGATATTCTCTTTACAGTGACGCTTTTTTCAATCTTTACACAAATATTGAGCTGATATTTTAAATTTAATTATATTTATTGTATAATAGAGTACTGGCTCTTAGCATTCATTTCAAAATTTTATTTTTTTTTACACACAAAGATTCTGCCACTAACTAGGTTCTTTTTTTTTCTCACTAACTTAAACAAACAGCAAATATTTTATAATATAGTAAACAAACAAACAACAAAAAAGAAAAATCAAGGAACTATTCTTAATAAATAAAACAATAATACTTTTCTATGTAAATTGTAATAAATTAAGCAATGTTAATCTTTCCTTTCATTAAGTATAATGAAACACTTTAAGTTGAGATTTGTAGTATCATGGGTAAACATCTTCCGCTCTTTACTACCTTTTTTAAAAGCAATCACCATTCTTTAAGGTAAATATTACTGTGATGTGTTTCACTTTATACAGAAATTAAGATAAATTTATTCCATATCAAGGCACTTTAGACATAAGAATGGCTAGTTAATGTCTATAATAGTTTTAGAATTCAGTAGAGTGGCTACAAGATAAAAATACTGAAAAATATGAAGAGATTCCACTAAGCATCCTGTGACCTTGATGTACATGGTCCTCTTAAATTTGTATTGTAATTCACTGTCCAAACACACCAAATTATGATTTTTTTTCCAATATAGTTGTTGAAAAACAAAAGTAAATTCAAGTTTTATTTTTAATTTTCACATTTTATATTTCCTTCTTTTATTTTCTCTCTCCTGCTTTGGTAACTATGACAATAATGCAACTCCTTTGTATTATTGTCATAGTTAATTTTACTTTTCATAAAAATCTCAAAATATTGCTTACACATTTATTTTATTTTCCACAGACAGGATATTGTCAGTGATTCCAGTTTGTGCATCTACTATTTTTACCCAATAATGTCATGTCTATCAAAAACATTCGAAGCCCTGACAGCTAAAAATTCTTTTTTTGATGAATGTTGGATATATGAAAACAGCACGAGGTTTTAGATATTTACTGTGACCAGAATTAAAATAATACTAGACAGTAAATACTAGTCAGAATTTTTAAAAAGTTAAATGAAAATATCAATCATAACAAAAGAGAGCATCATGAATAAAATATATCCACTTTTAACATCTTTACCACTATGATTTAAATGCATGGGATCATTATAATGTGACATTATAAAATAGTGAGTTTAAGTCTCTGGCACATAGTAGGGTCACAAGAATGCCTGCTCTAACTTACAAAAAATATGACCTTATAACTAAAGAATAGATAGGAGCAGATAAAATGAAAAGCAAAGAAAAAATGAGATAATTCACTTTTTTCTATATGCTTATGTCTTGCCTACTGGCCTGGCAGGTGCTAAAAATTTGTTTTATTTACATTTAACCTTTCCTATTTTCAATTTCTTTAGCAGAAAAGGTTATGGGTCTTCTAAATTGTCTGTGACCTGGGAATTATCTCAGATGTCTGCTATTTTAAGACCATGTGTATACCATTAAAAGGGTTTCTTGTCTGGGGGCAAAAATACTGTAAAACTTATGAATGATACAATAGTCATGTTCAATAATTCCATGTGCCTCTCTAAAACTGACCATGACAAATCTGGTCCTGGAGACATTTATGAATTTACCTTTTTAAAGAGTTATTTGAGTGCACTAGTGCCTCTGAGGTGTATAGTTTTGAAGCAGGAGTTTTAAGGAGTGATGGAGATGCTTTCTTAAAGTCTAAATAGATGGTTTTAAGAGGGAATTCCAGGGTTTGCTGCTGTGGGTTGGTTAATATTACTTGAAAGAGTCCTTCCCATCGTGAATGGAAGGGCTTAGTTTGTCAGGGTAGGAATTCATATTTTAAAAGTACACAGTATTCTGGCTGTAACTGAAAATTTGAAAGCAGGCCTTCTCAGAGAGATGGGAGGTGCTGGTCAGTATAGTCTCTTAAAAGTTTTCTTGTCAGTTCTAGAATTTGAAGATAATTTCCCAATCACAAAATTTCAGCCAACCACAGGCAGACAGCTATTCAAACCATGTTCAGATAAGGTAAATGCCTAACCGTTCAACTGTTTCTGTACCTCGCTTCTGTTTTCTGCGTGCTGCTTTTCTTTATTCATCTATAAATGCTAGTCAATCATGTAGAAGTTCTGTAGTTGCTGTGAACATATTTTGTTTCTTGGTTTACAAATTATTCTTTGCTCAAACTTTATAAGTTTAATTTGTTTAATTTGTTCATTTCTTTTTATAATATAATGTCAAAACTGCCAATCATTACAGAGATGTGTGACCCAAAAAGTTAAAAATATTTCATCTCTGGTCCTTTACCAAAAAAAGGTAGAAAAGTCAGAAGAAAAATAAAAAATTTCTAACTTTTTTTTTTTTTTTTTAGAGTTGGAGTCTCACTCTTGTCGCCCAGACTGGAGTGCAGTGGCCGCTCCCGGCCACCGCAGCCTCGACCTGCTAGGCTCTGGCGATCCTTCCACCTCAGCCTTCCAAGTAGCTGGAACTACGGGCACGTGCTACCTACCACGCCCGGCTAATTTTTGATTCATTGTAGAGATGAGGTCTCACCAAGTTGCCCAGGTGGGTTTTGAACCCGCTGGCTCAGGCAATCCACTCACCTCAGCCTCCCAAGGCGCGGGATTACAGGCTGAGCCACTGAGCCCGGCAATTTCTAACTTTTATGTCCATGCTTTTAAACATAACTTTTTCTTTCTCCCTTTCTCCATCATTCTTACAGTGACTGAAATATAAATTGTCTGTAGAGTAGGACATTTTTAGCACTACATTAACAGTGGTTTTTTAATCATTTTCAATTCCCAGGACTTTTGTTATTAAAAGTTAAGAATTTGCCTCTAAATTCTGCGAACTTCTCACATAAAATTTTCTGTGCTTCACTGCTTTAAATCGTAAGCACTCTTTTCTTTTTATAGCATTTCAATTGTTTTTATAAACACATAGGAACACTTAGTGCTATTGAGGAATTGTATGGTAGGGAGGATCCCATGCCAGCAGTTTCTCACAATTGTCACACTACAAATAAAAAGGGATTTTTAAATTGATGTTAATCCTTCTATTCACGGTGTTTTTAAATTCCTCTGTAAGTAATAATAAGGCATGCACATTCTTCCAAAAGAAACAATAAGTGCAATTCAGTTTCTAAACAGAAAGCATCAGCTTAGATTTTAAGAAGGCCACCCATTCCTAATCTGATTTGCATGCCACATCATCCAAATATATAGCCCTTGCATTTAATTCATATTTTTGTGCATTTTGAGTCATTATGTGCTATACTTATCTGCAACCCCTTTAAAAAATCATATTTAAATATAACACTAAAACTCATGTTTTAAAACACACGTGAATTATTATGCATATAAAATGTATTATTACTTCAAAGTAATCTCCTATATTAAAGTATAATCTATATTAAAAACAGAATTTCAACCATGTAATTAAAAATATTGCCTAATGAACAAACTGTTATAACAATTACTCTCATTAAGGGTTACCTAAAAATCTAATTTAGATTTAAAATATCTAATTGAAATATATACAGAGATATCTATTCTTAAAGAAGGTACAGCACTACTTTGTAATGAAACAGAACATCATAGATTTTGAGATTTATTTAAAAATTAGTTTTGTAGCAGGGCTCAGTGGCTCAGCCTGTAATCCCAGCGCTTTGGGAGGCTGAGGTGAGTGGATTGCCTGAACCCGCGGGTTGGAGACCCACCTGGGCAACTTGGCAAGATCTCATCTCTACAATAAATAAAAAATTAGCTGGGAGGGTTGGAAGCACAAGCCTGTAGTTTCAGCTGCTTGGAAGGCTGAGGTGGAAGGATCACCGGAGCCCAGCAGGTCAAGGCTGTGGTGGCAGGGAGCGTGTCACTGCGCTCCAAGTCTGGGTGAAAGAGTGAGACTCAAAATAAAAAAAAAAAAAAAAAAAAAAATTAGTTTTTTGCCACTAGTGACATTTTATTAATATGATTCCTTTGCTACTTTTTTGTTCTGGTCTCTGGAAAAAATATAGAACTTCTTTGGATGTCACTAGTTCTTGCTGGGGAATTAATTGCTTTCTATGCAAAGGAGGGTCATTAAATGAATAATCTTATTGAAAATATCCTCAATTGTCTCTTTAGAAGGCATATTTTCATTTTCTGCTGACATTACATTTCTAATTGCCCTTTGAAATGAGCAGCAACACCCTGAAATTCTCTCTTCTATATGTGTCTACTACCCTTTTAACAAAGTCTTTGGACTGCTTTGTATTTCCTTTCCTTGTATTTATTTATTTTTTCATTTGGTTAACCACTAAACATTTGAGTGACTAGTTATTGCATATTATGTGGGGAACCCATAATTTAGAAAGAAAAGCACAAATAGATTTGTCCTCCTTATTCTCAAAATATGTTCCTTCTTGCTAAAGTAAATTAATATCATACAAAAATCAGATAAGAAAAAGGAGAAAAGTTTGGCTGTAAGCTAACCACCAGACACAAAGTTTGCTGCCATCCTAAAATAAATATTTCATTCAGAGTTTTTTATATATTTTGTAAAGTTGATGTGGTGGCTTGATTGCATTAGTAGCCCCTGTTTGTAAACCCAGATATTTGCCTGCAATTTGTCTTTTCTTTTCTTTCTTTCTTTCCTTTTTTTTTTGAGTTGGAGTCTCACTCAGTCGCCCAGGCTGGAAAGCAGTGGCACACTCACTGCCACCCCAGCTACTACCTGCTGGGCTCCGGCAATCTTTCTGTCTTAGCCTTCCAAGTTACTGGAACTACCGAAGAGTGGTACTGCGCCCGGCTAATTTTTTATTTATTGTAGAGACAAGGTCTTGCCAATTTGCCTGGGTTGGTCTTGAACCCACAGTCTCAGGTCATTCACTGGGAAAAGTGCTGGGATTACAGGCTGAGCCACCAAGCCCGGCCTGCATGTAATTTCACTTCCATTAGTAAGTGAAATCTACTTTCCTATTGTTATAACACTTTTGTGATAGGATGTCAGCAGAAATATAATAAAAGCAGACATTAAAAGTGGTTCACTGTCTTTATTTTTTTCCCTGAATACTCACACCATTCAGGCTGTAGGATGAAAGACCATGTGAAGCAGAATCTAGTTATTCTACCACAGGTTACTTTTGCCTAGCCAGCCTCTGGACACCCTACCAGTCAGTCTCTGATAAATAGGAACAGATGTTTTCTTGACAGATATTAATAATAAGCAATAAGAAAAAAAAAATAAAAGTGCTATAGTTGAACTTGGACAAGCCTATGTATTAGTAAATATTATTGGCTCATTTTAAGATTTTCAAGAATAATATTGTTATAGTTAATTACTTATTAAACTTGAATGGGGTAAATGCCCAGATAGCTAGTGAAATATTATTTTCTAGTTTGTCCATGAAATTATTCCATGCAGAGACGAGCATTTAAATAGGTAGACTGATTTTAAAAGATCTGCTACCATCAATGTGCATACATCATTCAACTGACTGAAGACACTATGGAGAAAAAAGTATGTTTACTCTCTGCTGGAGCTGGAACATCTATCTTTTCCTGTTCTCATGAGATATTAGAGCACCTGGTTGTCAAGCCTTTAAACTCCAGGACTTATTTGCCTGTCCCTTTAAGTATGCAAGCCTTTGGATTCAAATAGTATTATACCCCAGCTTTCCTGGGGGCATGTTGTGTTGGTTAGCCTGACTAGGATTCTATACCCACTGACCTTCCAGGAAATGATGCAGTCTTTAAAGTGGAGATATAATTTAAAATCATAAAGCAGCAGAGTGAGGATAGTGGGAAATATTTCTCAAATCTGACTTTTTAAGAATTCAGAGACTAAGATTTTTAAGTAAATTTTGGTGGGTGTGAAGAAGTAGAGTCTGCTTTTTTCTTTTCTTTTCTTTTTTGAGTTGGCGTCTCACTCCGTGGCCCAGACTGGAGTGCAGTGGCCGGCTGCTGGGCTCCGGCGATCCTTCCGCCTCGGCCTTCCGAGTAGCTGGAACTACAGGCGCGCGCTACCAGGCCTGGCTAATTTTTTAAAAATTTATTGTAGAGATGAGGTCTCGCTTGCCCAGGCGGGTCTCGAACCCGCCGGCTCAGGCAATCCACTCACCTCAGCCTCCAAGGCGCGGGATTACAAGCTGAGCCACCGAGCCCGGCTTCTAAGTCTTAACATAAGGGCTTCTCACACAGATCTGACAAGGAATCTTGGCTCAGTTCAGCAAACCAAAAATGCTATTTCAAGTCACACTCAACTTAGGAACATGAAGGAAACAATTCACCAAACTCCAGACCCTCGTGTGAGACCCATACTCAGCTCACGAGAACCTAGAATACACCACCAGACCCACTCTAGAATCTTCATACAATTAACCAAATAGCCTAGACTTAAGGTGAGTGGACTCAGCTCAAAGACAAAAGACATACCTCAAAGCCAGCAGATTAAACTCAGGAATTCAAAGACAAATAAACCATAGGGATACAGATTCACCTCGGGACACCAGACTCAAAGTTGAAGAACCTAAACACATCTGAAGAGATTCAAATTGGAAGTATATCCATTCAACATGAAATAGCTGAAAGAGTTTAACTCAATAGAAAGAGCGAGAGATGTGTACCTGTCATAATACTGCAAAAATAGGATTGGCAGTAGTAAGATACTGCCAGGGAAGGCAAGGAGAAGACACATAATATCAATAAGTGTACCTGATCCTAATCCAGGAGAAGTGAGGTCCAGTGGGTGGCTCAAAACTTCACCTGTAACTAAACCACTTATGTACCCAATCCTGACTTGTACCCCATAACTTTAAAATAAAATTTAAAAGAACTTTTAAAAAGTTAGGGATTAAAATCACCTACCCAAAAAGATCCAAGAAAACTTATGTTCAGGAAAATTCCCAAACAAAAGTTAATCTTGTTTCTTTTTTTAAATTGGTTTGTTTTTATTTTTATTTATTTTTAAAATTTGGGGTACATTTTAGAATTAGTTACATAGTGGTCATCATTATATAGGTAAATATTGAGCCGGAATTCCTTTGGCCCTCATTTTGACAGGATTGAGATCAGGTACAGTTATTAATGTTATGTGTCTTCTCCTTGCCTTCCCTGGCAGTATCTTACTACTGCCAATCCTATTTTTGCAGTATTATGACAGGTACACATC
>CAUYQG010218315.1:0-13627 GCA_963574415.1 Tarsius wallacei
CAGCCTCGACCTGCTGGGCTCCGGCGATCCTTCCGCCTCAGCCTTCCAAGTAGCTGGAAATACAGGCACGCGCTACCACGCCTGGCTGATTTTTTGATTTATTGTAGAGATGAGGTCTCGCTTGCCCAGGCGGGTCTCGAATCTACGAGCTCAGGCAATCCACTCATTTCAGCCTCCCAAAGCGCGGCATTACAGGCTGAGCCACTGAGCCGGTTTATGAATACTTTTTAAAGGTGATATTTGAGAGATATTCAGTCCTTGAAAATTTGGCTCTGAGTTAATAAGACTACTTTTATTTGGAAAAGAGTTCATCTTGACCATGAACACTTAAGACCTTAAATTTCTCTGCACTTTGAAAGCTTACTTATATAAAGGGTCATCTTGTTGCCAGTGTACAGATTTGGAAATATGAGTTCCAACACATGCAGATGATGCATACAAAACAATAAAGACATCTTTTTGAAGGAAAGAGAAGGCTTTGGGACACACCGCCCTCTACACAGGGACAGGGTCACCTGTGCCGTGGTCACCTTCAGAAGCTAACATGCTACTTTAACAATGTTGCCTCTGCTCAAAAATGTTCTGTGAATCTCCTTAAACACGGCAAATCTTTATAAATTAAGGGGTCAATGGTTTTAGGCAAAAAATAAAACTCATATTCAAGTATTGTGGAAATAAAATTTTAAGTTAGGCAAAAGTGTTTCTCGTAAACAAACAAACAAGGTATATAACACGACCTCTAATGTTGCTGATGGCTAATTTGGAAGGTGATTCTGAATGTTCTTGTGCCAACATCTGTCCATGGATATGAAGAATCTGCTGTAGGCAAGCAAGGTCCCAGCTTTGGTGCTGGGGAAACGAAATGATAGAGCCAAGAGCCTGCTGCTGTCAGAGAGTCCCAGTTTAGACAGAGAGGCCTGGCTCTGGCATGAAGCAGAACCCATGCCGCTCTAAGGGCATGGGTTAAGTGCTGTAGGATTCAGAAAAAAAAAAAAAAGAATGACTTGCAGCTTGAGGTATGGTCAGGAAAAGCTTGAGCGGATGGCATCTGAGCAAAAGAGGATGGCGGAGTATGAATGAAATAAGAGAGCCGGGCTCAGTGGTTCAGCCTGTAATCCCATGCTTTGGGAGGCCGAGGTAAGTAAATTGCCTGAGTCTGCGGGTTCGAGACCCGCCTGGGCAACTTGGCGAGACCTCACATCTAAAATAAATCAAAAAATTAGCCGGGCGTGGCAGCGCACGCCTGTAGTTCCAGCTACTCGGAAGGCTGAGGCGGAAGGATCGCCGGAGCCCAGCGGGTCGAGGCTGCGGTGACCAGGAGCGGCCACTGCACTCCAGTCTGGGCGACAGAGTGAGACTCCAACTCAAAAAAAAAGAAATAAGAGGAAAGAGAAGAGAAGGGCCTTAGCACTGAGTGGAGGCACAGAGAAAGAAAGCATACGGGGCACACTGGTGATAAGTCGCTCGGCATGCCTGAATGCAGGAACAGGAAGGGGATGGGAGGAAGTCAGGAAAGATAATTGGAGGCAGACTGTGGGAAGCCTTACATTCCAGGCTTAAATCATACGTGTTCTTTTCTCCCTGCTTTCTATTTTTCCTGACCTGAAATTCACTTCCCAGTGGGTAGATGTCCTCACCTAACACTAAGCAGAAACTAACTCAGACTACACATTCAGAAAAAGAGAAGCAGAACGGCTTGGATTTTCCACTGAAGTGACACTACTCTTGAACGAGAGATGATGCTGGGTGTGGTGGCTCACACCTGTAATCCCAGCACTTTGGGAGGCAGAGGTGAGAGGATTACCTGAGCCCAGGGGTTTGAGACCAGCCTGGACAACTTGGCGAGACCTCGTCTCTACAATAAATCAAATACTTAGCCACGTGTGGTGGTGCCTGCCTGTGGTTCCAACACTTGGAAGGCTGAGGCGGAAGGATCTCCTGAGCCCAGCAGATCGAGAGGTTGAGGCTGCAGTGGCGTGAGCGTGTCACTGCACTCCAGCCTGGGCAGCAGAGTAAGACTCTGACTCAAAAAAATAAAAGGAGAGATGAGAGCCAGACTGGGCGGAGAAGTGGAAAAGTCATTTATTTGTCAATTTTATGTAAATGCTTATTAATTCAAGGTAACAGCAGTCACCTATTTAGCAAACACCTTCAAAAATTTACAACATACAAGCTAATAAAATGCTGTTTCCCTTTCTAACAAAATTGCCTCATCCATTCACATAACTAAATACATTTAATAAATCCTGCTTTCTAAATAAGCTGTTTCTACTGTTTTCGTTTTTGTACTGTGGGAGATGAAATGATATGTTTCCACTTAACAATTCTGTAACTTTCAAAAATAGTATGGTAACCAATTTCAGTTCAATCCCCACCAAATCTTAATTTAGAACCTGAATAAAGAACGCCATCTGAATTAAATTGCTACAAAGGTCTCCCTCACTTTATGTCACAGAAGAAGACAGGTACCAGTGGGTAAAGATTCTGTTTATACCAAAGATTTTGATGATTAAAATTAGTGATCTGATACCTCAGGGAAAAAAAACCTCTCAAAAACCACATGAAAACTTCTGGAGAAATGGCCTAAGTTGGTGGTTCACCTTGTAGCATTCTGGTGTCTTAGAGTACCACCGTGCGACATATTGGGCAGTCATTTATAGCACACTTCCCTGCCCTGGGAATCATCCTCTTACTGCTATGAGCACCTGCACTCTAAGGATTTCTCCCGCATCTGAGACTCCTTCAGAGTCCACATACAGAGGCCCTGGAATGACACCCACTTGTAGGGTGAACCGTTGTCACCACAAATCCAACCTCAATACACTGCTCTGCAATTTCATACCTCAATCACACCCTTAGCACATGATCTGATCCAGCCTGAAGACCTTTAGGCTTGAAGTGTTAGGTTAAAAAAGAACTCGGTTGCCTATGCCAACAATTTGAAAGTTAAAATGCGGTCTACTGAAAGGTTACTGGAAACAAAGGATACTTGCATTCTGAATTAATTAAGCGTCTCTCTTCCCAGGAGCTGCCAAGAATTGGAGCACTTGCAGAATTTAGTTCTTCACCAAAGTCAGTGCAGGCAAGCTCCTGAAAGGGAATAACGCTGCTCATTGACCCGCATCCTCTTAAGACATTCCTCTAACTTGTTAAATTGCAGCTCTAAGAGGAAAAAGTACTTACAAAGATAAGAGAAAGACCACTGTCCCCTGCAGGTTAACCAGAACCGCCAGGGTCCTCCAGGAACGGATGAAGTATCCTAACAGGGCGTACTGAGCAATGCCGACTGCAAAGAAGAGGCCACCAATCGATCCTAAGTCAGAAGAGAGAACCGTCACTGGAGAAAGCACCATCTGCAGCAGCATTTCCAACCCCAAGTCCCAGAGCCAACTCCTTCCTTGTGAGATGTCGGCCCTACCCTGGCAAGTGTAAGAAGCAGACCAGAAAAGAAAAAAAATCCACACAAAGTTGAGCATCAAAGGATAAAACAAACAGAGGCCAGAAAATTAGTGAAAAGGAGGGAGGACAGATGAAAAACAGAAATCATATGGGGACAAAAGAATTTTAAGAGTCTGCCCAAATGCTTTCTGCACTGACTGTCATACTGACATCTGCCTGAACTTGTGGCTGAGGCTTGGAAATATTTTTGCCATATGGGTGATACGGTTTTTGGGTCGTGAGGTTACTGCAATCCTTGGACTTAATCTTCATCACAGAGGCTGTTCTTAGAAATTCGCATCTTAAATCACAACCTACTCCCCTAATCCTCCCTATTGGCCTTCCTTACTTAATTTATCACCGTCGGAGATAGGACATTTTGTATTTATTTTTTTCTCATCAGTCTCTCCCAAGTAGAAAATAAACTCCCCGAAGCATGGATTTTTGTCAGCATACTGATGGAAAAATATCAGCCATGGAATTGTAGACAATTTTATGCTTTTTGATGGTATTACTGGCTTGCCCAATCTTCTTGCAAATTCCATACCTCTGACACACTTTCTATAACTGCTCCTGTTGTTATTAATAGTAGTCATGGCTATTATTTATCGAGCATAATGGTTCTGCACACACTGTCCCTGCAGCAGGTACCATTATGAACCACAGAGGGACGTGAGGAAATAGCTCACTGAGACTAAGTAAGCTGTCTAAGGACACAGAGCCGTGTGTGCAGGGCCAGGACTTGACTCCAGGTCTGTCCGATGGGAGGCCTGGATTCTATACCGTTCCCCTTTCTTACCTCCCTACTATGGAAAGGCAATTTCTGTGGGCATTCCTTAGCAACAAAAATGTGTTGATCTTGTTATAAAAGTTTTCTACAATAACTCTGCAAAACAAATGTTTTCTTTAATTTCTGTCCATAGGTTATTGCTCTATAACAGAAAAACAGTGATTTGTATACTGTTTCCCCTAGCAAAAAGGTGGGGGGGGTCAAAAAAAGGGGAGCTGAGGTCAGTGTGGCTCACGCCTATAATCCCAGCAGTTTGGGAGGCTGAGGCAGGAGGATCGCTTGAGCCCAGAAGTTCAAGACCAGCCTGGGCAACAGAGTAAGACCTCAACTTTCTTTTGGCCCAATGCATGTAACAGGATAGGAATAATTCTTGGATAATCTGGCAAGGAGGAGGTGGTACACGTCTTTTGTAAAAAAAAAAGCATCTTCTTGCAATAACTACAGCCAAATGTGAATATTTTAATGGAGAAATGTGAGCTGTACATGAAAAATATGTATTCACAGCCAGGCGTGGTGGCGTGCGCCTGTAGTTCCCGCTATTTGGAAGGCTGTGGCAGAAGAATCAAGGCTGCAGCGGTTGTGAGCATGCCACTGCCCTCCAGCCTGGGCGACAGAGTGAGACTCCAACTAATAAATAAATAAATACAAAAAAATATATATATGTATATATATATTTGTATGTATTCATGATGCTCTACGTGAGCATGATTTTAGACCTCAGGAAATCAAAGGAGAGAGTGCCCTCAGTCACATTTTTATCAGCCCCATGGTCAACCTGCTTGCCAGGTCAGTATAAGAGCATCAGTGGTCCACCTCCATTCATTGTCAAATGAATGAAAGTAAAACAAACAAAAAATCTGCAACCCTAAGTCCACAAGTTGAGTCTCAGAAACAGCCACTCTCTCAAGACAATATTATCCCTCTTTTAAAATCACTTCTCTTACAATGTGTGCAGTTCTTAAGATAATGGGATTGTTAAAGATCATTCAGAATATGGCCTCAGTTGTGGAAGTTAAGCGTCAGTAAGAAATGCCACAACAGTACTATTTCTAACTTGAGGAGAATGGCGAGAAGGGCCGTGAAACAAAGATTTAACAAAATATCCCAAGAAGTTTCCAAGAAAGGGGTTTCTAGTATTTCCTACTGCCTTACTCTTTTCCAGTTCAGGTTCA
The DNA here is from genome assembly GCA_963574415.1 of Tarsius wallacei. Taxonomy (NCBI): domain Eukaryota; kingdom Metazoa; phylum Chordata; class Mammalia; order Primates; family Tarsiidae; genus Tarsius; species Tarsius wallacei. The sequence continues at coordinate 5,401 of CAUYQG010218315.1, forward strand.
AGTAAGAAGTGGTTAACAGCCTTCGGAGGAAATGGACACTCTCCACAATAATCTGTGGGCAACCTATGAGGCCGGGGGCGAGCTCACATCTGTGAGGCAGGCCCTGTGGGGAGACTTTCCACACAGGAATAGGAAAAGCTCGTTCAAAGTCATACAGGTCAAACTCAGGGAAGTGACCTAATAGTTGGCTAGAGCATCCACCACAAGTCCAGATGCATTTCCAGACTCTAGGGTTAAGCTGGTGCCCTAGAAGATTTCTCAGAGCCACTCAGCATGTCCTGATCTGCACGATCTAAGCAGTACCTGCCAGTGCCCAGTAGGCGGTGCCCACACATTCATTCAGCAAGACGAAGGCCACCAGCGACATGCCTCCGTTCATCACGCCCACCAGGAAGCGAGTTATTGCAAAGAACTCATACGAGGGGGAAAATCCATTTGCAATCGCAAATAAGATGTCAAGAGCAAAACCTAGAAAGAAAGAACAAGATTCAATAATCCAGAGGCAAAACAGCAATTGATGAAAGTAACAAATTATACTCATTAGTTTAGAAAATAAACTTACGGTGTCTAAGCTATGTTTTTGTTTGAAGTTTCTCTTAAAAACTATTTTAAAAAAAACCAACTCTGAGGTTTGCTTTCTTTATTGATTGACAATTTCTGTCAATCATACAGTTTTTAATTATTCACAGAATTGCTGGAAATGGAGCAATCCTCACTCATACTCAGTTTGTCAAGACTACTACACCAAGTCCTTAGAGTTCACTTGAAATTAATCAACACACAGAGATAGGAGGAAATGGACCCAGCAGGCTGTCTCAATCTTTTACTGCTCTCCTTAGAAAGAAACATGGCTTAAATAAGAATTTGAGGGTTGCGTCAGCACCATCACCCACGAAAAGTTTACAACACAAATATCTGGTTTTAACTGGGTGGGCTAGTCAGCAAAAAGTGCTTGGCCAGAACGAACTCTGGCTGCAGGTTGGCCTCTTGCCAGTGTAATAAACATCAGTTCTGTGTCCACATGCCAATTCCTTGAGAACCTTAAGGAAACAGTCACCTAGTTATTTTCACAAGAACCTCAGGGATATAAGTTCTCTCATTCAGTTCATGAACACTCTAACAAATTACCTGTGAGATAGACTTTTTTCCTTCCGAAGCGATCCGAAAGCTGACCAAAAGAGATAACTCCAACAAACACACCACTGAAGAAGAAAGAGCTTGCAGCACTGACTTTGTACGATCTGTTGGCAATTAAAAACCACTAGAGGAAGAAAAGACAAAAGAGAGACATCTAGGTCATTGAAAAGATGAACGGATTGAGTTAGCTATTAAAAAACCAAATGCACAACAAAAACTTATCCACTGGAACATCTACATTGCATGACCCACCATTAACCAGAATTCTGTAAAGCATCCTTCTCAGACAATATCCAATAACATTTATCTTCAGAAACATTAGAAATAATTATTATTTACAATGTACTCCCTCAGGACTCCATACGCATCTTATTACAGAATTGAACACAGTATATAGTAGCTAATTGTTTACGCATCTGTTGACTAAGTCCCTCATCCTAAAGTCTATATTTCTTGAGAGGAGGCACCTTGTCCCATTCGTTTCTATTTATCTGATGCCTGATGCACTACATAGCATACAAGACTCAGTAAGTTCAGGTGTGGTGGCTCATGCCTGTAATCCCAGCTGTTTGGGAGGCAGAGGCAAGATAACTGCTTGAGCCAAGGAGTCCAAGACCAGCCCATGAAACATAGTGAGACCTTGTCTCTACAGGAAAAGAAAAAGACGTGGGAATGAAAAATAGGTAAGAATAACAGCCCCTCACTAATGCTGTGCTTTTCTTCTGAATTCTCCTGTTCCTCACATGCAATTCTTAACAAGGTTAATTACATGCTTTACTTAGCCCTTCTTTGATTTATTATTTCAATCGTAAACAGAGAGTTATTACTCTTTTTAAAAAATCAGGAAATTACTATTCTTGGTGGCAGTCACAATAAGAGAGATGCGACGGAAGCGATATGACACAAAACTGAATGATGCTTCAGACATTTTTTTCATCCAGGTATTTAATAAGTATTTGACTATTTTCTACTGGAGGTAAACTACTCTTAACCACTAGAATACAGAGTGGATGAGCGGGATATATAGTCCCTGCCCTCCAGGAGTATACATTCCAGTGGAGTAAGACAGTACATAAGCGAACTCATTGAGGAGACTGGAAGGAACCGCTTTAAATAATGTGTGCAGGGAGGACTTCTTGAAGGAAGTGACACTTGTGGCCTGGATGAGGAGAAGTAACCAACCATGAAAACTGTTTGGGAAACATCAGAGTAAGTACAATGGCCTCAAGATCAACACCTCCCAGTGCTTCTGGTGCAGGTGGTATAAAATGAGACCACAGAGGCGGGCAAGCATCAGGGTCAGGCCCCGGTAAGGAGCTGGGAGTTTTTTCTAGTGCAAAGAGAGGACACTGAATTACTGAGTTGATGTTGCTAAAGATTACTCTGGCCACTCTGTGGGAATGCATGACCACAGGGAAGAGTGAGCGCCACGGGGTTACTGCAATAGGTCAAGAGAGAACGGTGGTTGGAAGGGTGCGGAAATAGTGCCAATGGGAAGGAGCACACAGACTTGGGATGCGTTCTGAAGACAGAAGAACCGGCAGATGGTGCTGTGGTGGGAGGCAAGACCGGAGTCTTGAGTGCTAGTCTCTCTGTGGGTGGCAATGACAGTTATTGAGATGGAAAAGGCTGCAAGGGGTACCAGGTATGTGGTGGGACTTAGTTCTGTCTGGACAAGCTCGGGCAACTCACGGCTATGAGACACGTGAATGGAGATGCCAAGCAGGCATGTGGATACGAACCTTGCATTCATGAAAGAGGTCGCAAAGACTTATGAAACTAAAGACAGAGAAAAAGTCTCAGGACTGGGGCCCAGGACATGTCCGCTTTCAGAGGCTGAGTAGAAGCCATTACAGAAAACTCACCAGTAGAACTCAAACAGATAGCAAGAAAACAAGGGAGAGCTTGTTTCTTCCTGCCGCTCAGATGCTTAGAAGAGGGAATTTGATTCAGGAAGGAAGCAGTAGTCAAATATGTCAAATGCTGCAGGAGAAGTCAAGGAAGATGAGAATGAAGACATGACAGTTACCTCTGGAAACAGAACGGACACTTACAAATATGGATTTCAGTAAAGTGAGACTGGAAACCAGAGGACAGAGTACTAAAGAATTGCAGGAGGGTGAGGAACTACAGACAGTAAATGTGTACAAAGTAGTTTCAAGAAGTTTTACTGTGAAGGAAAGCCAAGAAATGGGACAGTATTTGGACAGGTATGAGAGACCAAGGATTATTTGTGAGTGTTTTTAATTTTTTTCTGATTCTGGGTCTCACTCTATCTCCCCGGCTGGAGTGCATGGCATGATCACGGCCTCACCACAGTCTTGACCTCCTGGACTCAGGTGATCCTTCTGTCCTGAGTAGCTTGGACTACAGTTGTATGCCACCACACCCAGCTAATATTTTTGTGTGTGTGTATGTGTGGAGATGAGGTCTCACTATGTTGCTCAAGCTGGTCTCGAACTTCTGGGCTCAAGCAATCCTCCCACCTCGGCCTCCCAAAGTACTAGGATTACAGGCGTGAGCCACTGCACCTGGCCTGTGTTTTTAAAAATAGCAAATATTTGAGCATGTGTGTATGCTGATAAGAGCGATCTAGCAGAGAACATATACTTGCAGGAGAAAAGTACGTAATAGCAAGAAGGGATGGGCTTGAGTGTACAAAGTGAGGAGGCTGGCCTTTACCAGAAGTAGGGAGTCTGCCACTGTACACGAAATGAAGACAGAATGTGTTCAGAAGCAGGCAGTGGAGGAACTCCTGATGATGCCTGATTGCTACTTTTTTTTTTTTCCCAAAACACCCAGTGAGATCACCAGTTCAAGGGAGCAGATGTGGAGGGTGAGTTCGTTGTTTAAGAAAGATGATAAGCATGACCGCCTAAGGAGGGGGACACGGTACATTCCAGGGAAATGCTGCATGCCTGCCGGACCACACCAAATGCTCCCTTGAGCTTTGCAGTTAGTGGTTGTATGAAGAGGAGGTTGAGAGTCAAGCTTACACAAAGTCGGGGATTTTCCAGGAGTTCCATGGAGAGAGAAAGGGAGCTGAGAGGGTATTTCCACAGGAGCGATTATTATATTATACATGATGAGATAAATGATGGTTAAGAAGAAAAGAAGAAAGGGGGATGATGGGTAGTGAAAAAATGTCACCATCAGGGCAGTCCCCTATATTTTAACTTCTCTCCTCGTCCCATTTTTGCCTTAACTGAAACTTAGTCGTTCCCTAACAAAAGCACTTGAAATGGGTCCCTGGGAATACACCCGGAGGAACTCAAGTCATTCTATGGAAAAGATACCTGCGCATGCATGTTTATTACTACCTCGTTCACAACAGCAAAAATATGGACCCAATCATGCTGCCCATCGAAAGAGGACTGGATAACAAAACATGTGGCACATGTACATGATGGAATATTACGCAGCCATAAAGAGAGACAAAATTATGAACTTCACGGCAACTTGGATGGACTTAGAGGCTATAATACTGAGAAACAAAGAACCGAGTCTCACATGTTCTCACTCATAAGCAGACCTTGAACAACTACTGTAATATTATAAGAAAGGGATTGGCAGTAGTAGGAAATAGCCAGGGGTGGGTGGGGGCGGAATTGGCAGTAGTGGGAAACTGCCAGGGCACACCTCATCAACAAGCATACCTGTATAATGAACATTTGTATACCTAGCCCTGAATTGTACCCCACATATGTAAAAGAACAAATTTTAAAAAAAGAAAAACAAAATGGATCCCTCTCAGCAGGGCACAGTGGCTCACGCCTGTAATCCCAGTATTTTGGGAGGCCGATGGGAGAGGACTGCCTGAGCCCAAGGGTTCGACACCAGCCTGGGCAATTTGGCAAGACATCATCTATACGATAAGTTAAAAAAAAAATAGCTGGGTGTGGTGACATGTGTCTGTAGTCCCAGCTGTTTGGAAGGCTGAGGAGGAAGGATTGCCTGAGTCCAGCAGGTCAAGGCTGTGGTGGCTGTGAGTGTGCTACTGCACTCCAGCCTGGGAGACAGAGGGAGACGGGGGCTCAAAAAAAAGGATTTCTCTCAACTGGAGGTTTTTTCTTTTACACTCAGACTTGAGGCGCCTGGGATGTGAGTAAATAAAACTTCAAAATCACCAGCTCCTCTGAAAATCACATGATCAGACTGTAGCCCACTGCCTTTCCGCGACAGAGAATCTTAGCTTGTTTTAAAACATCTCTTCTTTCCTTCTTCCAGAGTAACCGAATGTTTAGCTGGGCCCACGGCTACTCAGAATGAAGACTGAGCGTGCCGGTCTCCCTTGCGGGTAGGTACAGCCACGTTACCGAGTTTTGGGCAAGGGGACGTAAGCAAACACAAGCACGTGGCAGCTTCCAGGAACCTGTCTTCTGAGGCAGCAGATTTCTTCTTGGTCCCTTTTTCCTTTCCACTACGTGCTGCTGACGATATGTCCATGTGGAAGACAGCGCTTTATCTGGAGCCACAGTGAAGAGGCCCACACGTCAGGGATCGTACAGTCAAAAGCTGGAAGGAGGCAGGTCACTGAGAACACTGGGCAAGGGCCTAGGCGCTGGCGTCGCTTTTAAGGTCTCCAATGGTTCTCAAAGGCAATCAGTCGGGGTAAGAATCCCTGTGCCGGATCTCGCTCCCGATCACACGTCACCTCGAAAGTCTTGACCTCTGAGCATCCCACCCACTCTGAGCCCACCCCCTAGTTTTCCCATCTCATTTCTTCAAGTCCTTCTATTTCAAACATTCTTCCACCCCTTCAAGGTCTCCAATGACCAAACTCCACAGTGAGTATGACCTGTGTCATCAGAAAAGACGAAATCATTTTAAGAAGCCCTAATTTAAGAATCTGTAAAGCAAAGGGCATAATACGTGGCAAAGTTGCATATAAGAGAGATTCAAAGAGCTGTGGCATTTGAAGAAGAAGTTCTGTTTTGCGAACAATGAATTTATTTGGGGTACATGAGTAGTTCTGTGGTAGGATTTTCAACTCACAAAGACTGCCTAGGTCTAAAAATTAATTTTAGACATTTTTCCAGGTCTAAAAATGAATATTAGGTATCAGGCTGTCCTAGAAAAGACAGGCCTGCATCTGTCACAGGGATATCCCCTCTCTTACACTGGCCAACAAACAAGGCCTAATTGTATTCATTCTTTTTTTTTTTTTTTTGAGTTGGAGTCTCACTCTCGCCCAGACTGGAGTGCAGTAGCCGCTCCCGGCCACCGCAGCCTCGACCTGCTGGGCTCCAGCGATCCTTCCGCCTCCACCTTCCAAGTAGCTGGAACTACAGGCGCGCGCTACCACGCCCGGCTGATTTTTTGATTTATTGTAGAGATGAGGTCTCAACAAGTTGCCCAGGTGGGTCTCGAACCCCGCGGGCTCAGGCAATCCACTCACCTCAGCCTTCCAAGGCGCGGGATTACAGGCTGAGCCACCGAGCCCGGCTAAGATAAACTTCTTTAGATGTACTCTGGTTATACACAAAGGTAACCTTAATGGCCCGAGATGATCAAGCCATTAATATCAGGAATTCTACCTTGAAATAAGCTTCAAAAAGCAGAAAAAAAATCTCAACATGTGTTAGGTAACTTGACAAAAATAGCCATCTCAGATATTTTTCTTGGTGGTACTAACACAGTTAATATTTTTTTTTTCTTTTTTTTTTTTTTTTGAGTTGGAGTCTTACTCGATCGCCCAGACTGGAGTGCAGTGGCCGCTCCAGGCCACCACAGCCTCAACCCGCTGGGCTCCGGCGATCCTTCCGCTTCAGCCTTCCGAGTAGCTGGAATTACAGGCGCGCCCTACCACACCGGCTAATTTTTTGATTTATTGTAGAGATTAGGTTTCGCCTGCCCAGGCGGGTCTCGAACCCGCGGTCTCAGGCAATCCACTCACCTCAGCCTCCCAAGGCGCGGGATTACAGGCTGAGCCACCGAACCCGGCTAGTATTTCTTGACTGTTGCCTTAGCACAGGGTTTGGCACCTAATATGCACCCAATCAATGGTAGCTATCACTATCATTAATAAAAGCATTCGAATAAAGACCATCAACTAGATCTGAGAATTCTCACTTATTTGCCATTTCCTATTTTTCTCTTCATGTATTGTTTTACTTTTTTTTCTCTTTCTTCTTTTGTTTTTTCCCTTTTCCTATGGAAATTATTAAGAGGAAAGACCTATTCAGAGTATTTTTATAACACAAATTTTGAACTCTTTGGGCAAAAAGAATAGTTGTTTACATCTATTTATAAATAGAAATAAGGATTAAAGAGACAAAAACCAATTTGGGGACATGATCTATTTGGGGATGGTGGTAAGTTGAATTAATAATTTAGAAAAATAAATAGAAAAGAGAGAGAAGGAATTTCTAACACCAAAGAAGAAACATGTCTGGAAAGAATTTGACAGGGAAATGGTACTGCTAGCTTAGTTGCTAACAGTACCATGTCAGTACTTTAGAGCTTAGATTCAAATGACATGTGGTTGCATATGGGCAAGTGATGACATTTGCAAACACTGCCTTGGACCCTATTGAGAAAGTCTGTGAAAGACTTCCCCTCCACTGACTTTAAGGTTTTGTTTTTAAAAAAATTTTATTTAATGATGGCCTTGCAGAGCATAGTGAAATGGCATGGTTTAAGGGTGAGGGGGAGTCAGAGAGTCTTGAGATTTAATTTCAGCTCTCATACCTCCTAGTGTGTATTGTTGGGCAAATCATGTTAAACATAAGTTTGCCTGTGGTTCCCAGCCCAACATCATTAGGAGATCATTAGAAATGCAATACCTCATACTTAACTCTTTTTTTTTTTAAATTTTTTTAAAATTATGGTATTATGGGATACAGTTAGGGGTTAGGCATACAAAAATGCTTCGTTCAGGCACCCTTGATGATAAGAGGTGTCTCCCCATCCCCAGACAGATATTTATCACCATTAATCCCAATGCTCCCCCCCCATATTTTCCCACCACCCTCAGTCATTTTCTTGTGGTAGTACGTTGGATGATCAAGGTCTACTATATGAGTGAGAACATGTGATACTTAGTTTTTTGTTTCTGTGAGAGGTCACTCAGTATTATGGATTCTAGTTC
>CAUYQG010218318.1:0-16715 GCA_963574415.1 Tarsius wallacei
CGCCCCCACCATGCCCCCAAGAAGACCCCACCCTCATCTCCCAAGCCCCTCATCCCTCTGAGGCGTCGGCCAGCCTGGGAGTTGGGAGTGCAGAGATGCTCCGGGCAGGGTCGCTGTCCTCCGGCAGAGGGCTCCCACCTCAGACCCGCCGACGGGAGGGGACAGTGTGCGTTGCGAGTCCTGTTCCCAGGCTGGAAGGTGCTGGGAGAACTCACTTCATCATGGGGGGCGAGGCGGGAGGCCCTGTGATGGGAGCTCAGATGGTGTCCCCAAGCATGATGGAGAGGGAAATGTAGGGCCTGGTGGAGGGGTCTTGAGTGCCCCACTCTTGGCTTTCATCCTGGAGGCAGCCAAGAACCAGCAGAGACTGCGGGAGAGGAAAGTTGGACATGTCAGAGCATCATTACACTGTCCCATTTAATGCTCACAGCAACCTTGCCAGGGAGGTACTGTTATTGCTACCCTCATGGAACAGATAGTCTGCTGAGGTACAGAGAGGTTAAGTAACTTGCCTGAGGTTGCCCAGCTTGCCCAGAGCTGGGATTTGAAAACTATCTTGACTGGCTCCTAGATTATCAGTGAAACTCAGTGGCAGATGGGACCTTAGGTCCTTTTTTGCTTGTGGTTGGCAGCAGCAAAGATAAAGAATAGCAACTCAAAAAAAAAAAAGAATAGAAGGATGCTATGCAACAGGGTCCCCAAACCCCTGCCTTTCTCTGTGACAGGTGTCCTTTGGGAGGCCTGCTCTGACAGGAATCCCTGGCAACGCCATGTAAATACCATATGATTCGGGGTGTGCTGACCCTCACTACAGGCTGCCAGAGTGTCTCCAGAGGTATTTCCCCAGTGAGTCTTTGGAGAAGGGGATGCCTGGTAGTGTTTTCAAGTGTGACAGAGTCCTGTGAAGGCGAGAGATGGCCGGGTGCTGCCTGTCCATGATTTCAGAGCTGGATAGAGGCCGGAGCTGCCTCTCAAGGAGCCTTGCAGCCCAGAGGAATTTGGGTGATCCTGGGCTGGCAGTGGTTCCTCCTGATCCTCAGCTGAGTGTCTGAGAGAAGAGGAACTTGTATGTGAACCCTCTCCTCTTCAACCCTCTCAGAATTCTGTATCCACACTTTCCTCTTCCCAATCAAGGAGTGAGTGCTAGGTAGGATCATTGTGGCCTTGCCTTAGCAAAGACAAAGCATAGCAAAGAGATCAAGAGTGAGGATTCTGGAGCTGGCCTGCCTGGATTCAAATCCCAGCGCTGTCTCTTGTGATCTCTGTGGCCTTGGGCAGTTTGCTGACTTTCCCCAGTTTTGGAATGGGGATATTCATGGTACCTTCCTCACTGGGCTGATGAGAGAATCAGACGTGTTCATGTGGTGCCATGTACTACACAAAAGTGCTCTTGAAGTGTTAGCTGTTGTTGTTGTTATGAAGGTCAAACCAGCCCAGCTTCATAGCCTGGCTCTGCCGCCTGCAAGCTGCCCAACCTCTGCAAGCCGCTTGCTTTCTCATCTGTAAAGTGGGAGTAGGCCTGGTTAAATATAATGTGTGCCCCAGAGGTCTTATTGCTTTGAATAACCTAAGGCCTATGAAGTCTTGGCAGCGTGGACTTATGTAAACTTTTGGCATTCCACTAGGTCCTCAGCAAATGCTGGGTCTTACCACCATCACCACTGTTGTGGCTCACCTTGCCCCTTCATACAGCAGCCTGAATTCTGGGTTCTGGCTTGGTTCTGGCAGCCATGGATCTGGGACTGTTTTTAAGCAGATGTTTCCTGACTCTGAAGTTGTTGTTGTTGTTTTTTCTTAACCCCTCTGGAAGACAATGGTGGAGTAAAAAAGGACAGGGTTGGAACCCCAGCTCTAGCTGGTAGAGCTGAGTGACTTTTGGCATCAGTTTTCTCATCTGCAAAATGGCCAGTCATTATATTTACCTGTGTCTGTTTCTGCAGATTAATGACAGAGTGGAAATGCAGAGAAAAAAAGGAAAAAAGCAGATCGTGTACATGGCAAAGAATTCCATGCAATTTTAAGTAATTCTCATTAGCATTCAGGCCAGGCATTAGCTGTAATTGCTCCTCATCCAAGACGTTTTATCTGAAAGACATACCTGGCAGAGGATCATTCAAGCCCCAGTCATCTGCTGCCCTCCCTTTCACAGTGATACTGAGCATTTCTGAGTCTCAGGATGTAATGATAATAAAGCTCCCGTGTCGTATTTATAAGTGACTCACTTCTGCCATTAATGGTCGCAGAGGACGCAGAGGACTCAGACACACACTCTTCGGGAACAATGCTGCTGATGCTGTCAGAGGGGGGGCCAGGATGCCTGTCTCTCTCATGAATTCACCCTCCCTGCTGTAATTCTCCAGGGACAATGCAGGGCGATCACATGGGCCAGGATCGAAGCTGACAGCTCTCAACATTCGTGCAGTAGCTTGGATGGCGAGACCCATTGAAACTTGCTGCTGCCAGCAGAATGCATGTTAGAAACCGTCACATCCCCATAGAGAAGGAGCAGAAGAGGTTCAGGAAGCTGCCCCAGGGAGCAGTGGAAAGCACAGACTCTGGTGTCCAACAGACTTGAGTAAGAATGGAGTTGACTTGAGTTCTGCCAGCATGTTAGTTGAGGTATGACCTTAGGCTGTCTTCCCCAATAGAATATCATCTCTGGTAAGGCAGGGACCATGTCTGCCTCTTCAGGAAGACATCCATAGCTCCAGCACATAAAACATAGAAGGTGTTCATGAATATCTACTGAATGAGTGAATATATGAATAACAAGTTGCTTAATTGAGCCTCAGCTTTCTCATCTGTAAAATGGGGCTAACATAGCATCTGCCTTGTAGGTTGCTGCAAGGACTGCATGAGGAAATGTTATGAGCATATTAAGAACTCGACAGTGCTCTTTATGACAAATAGATGGGCCGAAGAAAGGGCACAGCTGGGCTAATCTGGAAGATAAAACTTTTCCCCACCCTTAGACCAACAAGGGGTAATAATACTAGTCATAAGAATGCCCTGTATTTATACAGCACTCTGCAAAGTGTTTTATTATCCATTGACTTCCAATAAATAGGCAGAAATTGTTTTGTTTTTGTTTTTTTTATTTATTTATTGTAGAGATGAGGTCTTGCCAAGTTGCCCAGGCAGGTCTCGAACCCGCGGGCTCAGGCAATCCACTCACCTCAGCCTCCCAAGGCGCGGAATTACAGGCAGAAATTGTATCCTTTTATAGGTGAGGAAACAGGTTCAGAGAGTTGGTGGAATGCCCAGAGTCACAAAGTTTGAAAGCAGCAGGAGACAGAATATAAGCCCAGGTTGCTCTAATTTCTAATTCCCAGCTGTTACTCTGAGCTCTCTGTTGCCCGTTAGAGAGTAGAAGATGTTGTGTTTAGCTTTCCATGAACATGGTATCCATTTTCATTATTTAGGATATTTTTTAATATCCTTAACATCTCATGGTGTGGTTTCTCAATTTTCCCTTTGTGGTTTTGCACACCTTTATATAGTTCTAGTTATTTGACAATTGCATGCTATTATATATGATATATATATATTTTTTAAGTTAATACTTTGCAGGTTATTTGTTAGAGGAATGTTTGCATTTTGCATATTGATTTTGTATCAAAAATATGACTAAACTCTTACTAATTCAAAAAAATATATTTGCAGATTTGTTTGAAAACACTGTATACAATTGTAGGAGGTGCAAATGACAGGTTTTTTTCCTTCCTTTCAAATTATTTTGTTTCCAGCCAGGTGTGGTGGCTCACGCCTGTAATTCTAGCACTTTGGGAGACTGAGGTAGAAGAATAGCTTGAACCCAGGAGTTCAAGACCAGTCTAGGTAACATAGTGAGACCTTGTATAAAAAATCAAAAAATTAGCCAAGTGTGTGGTCCTAGCTTCTCAAGAGTCTGAGGCAGAAGGACCACCTAAGGCCAGGAGGTTGAAGCTGCAATGAGCCTTGATCATGCAAGTGCATTCCAACCTAGGTGATGGAGTGAAATCCCAACTCAAAAAAAAAAAATCCTTTGTTTCCTCTTTTTTTTCTTGCCTTGGCACCATGCTAAGACCTCAGTACAAGGATGAATTGAAGGAGTGACAATGGCATCTTGCCTTTCTCAGCTCTCACGGAGGGGCTAGCCACATTTGGTGATAAGGTATAATGTTTACTCTTGGTTTTTGGTAGACACTGTATCAGATTAAAGAGGTTCCTTTCTGTTCCCAGTTTGCTGAGTGTTTCTTTTCTTTTTATTCATAAATGGAAGTAGAGTTTTAACAGATGCTTTTTCTGCATCTGCCCAGATGGTCACATGACTTTTCTTTTTCAATCTAACATGATGCATGACATTGATTTTTGCATTTCTGGAATAAACCCAATTTGAGTCATCCTGTAGCATCTTTATTGCCAGATTATATTTGCAAGCTTTTTTTGTTTAGGATTTTAATATCACGAGTTCATGAGTGAGATTCACTGGCAATTTCCTTTCTTTCTCGTGCTTACTTGTCAGGCCTTGGTATCAAGGTTATGCTGGCCTCACAAAACAAGGTGGGCTGGGTTCCTGCTTTTCTGTTCTCTGGAAGAGATTGCACAAGATGGGTGGTGTTCTTCCTTGAGTATTCAGTGGAACTCGCCAGTGAGGCCCCCAGTGGGTGAATACTGAACTGGACAGTGGAGAGGAAAGCCAGTTTCAGCTCAATCCAAGGGAGGAACTTTCTAACAATGAGAGGCTCTGACTGCCTCTGGTGGAAGTGAACAGAGACTGCCGACCCGTCTGTCCTGAGTGCCGTGGGGAGAGCCCGGCCTTGGATGTGAGGTGAGCGTTCCTCTAAGCAGGCATCCCCGATGAAGGAGACTCAGCCTAGGGTGAAACCCTGATGCCCTTGAGCTCTGTTCCTGTCTCCTTCTGCTTCCAAAATCGCTGCTTCTGCAGGCAGTGTGCTTGTGAATTATTACTTCCTGGTGGCCACAGATGGAGGAACCTGACTCCATTGACCATTCCCATTCCAGCTGGTAGGAGAGGTTCTCCTCTGTGGTGTTACCAGTTTTTGTGAAATCCCCACATTATAATCCAAGGGCCACGCCCCCTCCTGCCGTTTCACCTTCACCCCCATCCCCGATCTCAGGTACCTAGATTTGAGCAAGATTCTCAGCTGGAATCCTCTCTCAGTCCTTTTTTAATAAGAGTGCTACATACTGTCCTAACTTGGGTCGTCTCTCTCTCAATTCCCATAAAAATGCTATGAGGACCGGGCGCGGTGACTCAAGCCTGTAATCACAGCACTTTGGGAAGCCAAGGTGAGAGGATTGCCTGAGCCCGGGGTTTGAGACCAGCTGGGCAACATAAATAAAATAAAATAAAATAAAATAAATTATCCAGATGTGGTAACGTACGCGTGTAGTTCTAGCTACTTGGAAGGCTGAGGTGGAAGGATCGCCAGAACCCAGCAGGTTGACGCTGGGGTGGGTGGCCATGCCACTGCACTCCAGCCTGGGCGATGGAGTGAGACTCCCAACTCAGAAAAAAAAATGCTATGAGGTAGTTATTATTGTCCCCATTATTCAGATTAGGAAAACAATGTTTCTTGTTGTCATTGTTTTAAAGGTTTCACATTTCACACTAAATTATCACTCTGTAACCTATTTGGGTTTGGGTTTAAGATGAAAGTCTAAATTTTCATTTCACAGTTTAACCTGATCCCCATCCTCTTCCCCTTCCTGTTTACTAAATCTTTCCTTCTTTGCTCCCCACCTTTCTTCCCTATGTCACCTGTATCAGCACTAAATTACAGTGTATCTTTGGGAGCAGAGCTGTGGAATTGCATTCACCTCTAGGGAATGCCGTTTGCATGGTTTCCTACCTTGGGCCTCAAGGCACTCCGTCACTAGCAGCAGGTGCCTTTCTAGGCTGTCTGTTCTGGTCTGTTGACCCGCCTGCTGATTCTAGTAAGGGACTCTCAGACAGGATCCTGGCAAAGAACAGAGGGCACAGGCCAACTGGGTGATGGAGAAAAGTTTTGATACAGGAACTGTTACCTTGTCTAAACTTTTTGGTCTGGGGAACCAGCATGGGATGGTGCAGCATCCTAGGGCAGCAGTCCCCAACCTTTTTGGCATCAGGGACTGGTTTCATGGAAGACAATTTTTCCATGGATGCCGGGGGCAGGGGGGATCACCAGGCATTAGATTTTCATAAGAGGCATGCAACTGAGATCCCACGTGCTCAGTTCACAGTAGAATTCACGCTCCTGTGAGAATCTGATGCCGCTGCTGATCTGACAGGAAGCCGAGCTCCGCCGGCCGACTGCTCACCTCTTGCTATGTGGCCTGGTTAACAGTATCCAGTACCGGTCTGCAGCCTGGAGGCTGGGGACCTCTGCCCTAGGGTATCAGTGGGGAGAGGGGAGGTGCTTCTGCCTCTAAGTTTGGGGGGTGAGAGAAGGGAGTGCTGATCAGAGGCTGAAGAGGGAGAGGAATGGAGGCCAACCCTCAGTAGCCCGGCAGGGAGGGAGCCGGGGAGAGACACCCACATTCACTCTGACCTTCCTATGACCAAACCCAGCCAGAAGGGACAGATGGCAGGAAAGCCTTTGATGGGGTCCACAGGAGGCAGACTCCTGGGCATATGACGAGGACTGGGGGTCCGTGCCACACTGTTTTGATGATTGCTTATACAGGGCATGTTTTCATCACCAGAAAAGGTTCCTACCATGCCCAGCCACCCTGGTCATTAGAGTCTGAAGATGTGTCTTGATCCCAGACCCCTAAGGGAAGCTCTTTTCCCCCTCCGTCCCCGGCTTCTAACTCTCTGTGTGACGGGGTCACCCTGATGGGCCTAACATGGGCCTCTGGATAGCATCCCTGGAGAATGATGATCTGGCTCTTGGCAGCACCTTCCAAAGGCTTCCTGAAGTAAATTTAAGGAAAATGATGAATTCTGCATTTAAATCTGACCGTCACAATCGCTCCCTGAAAGCAGGTGAGGCAGAAAGAGACAAAACATAATTGTGTGTATGCATTCAGTTGTATAGTACTCTTCAATCCAGTCTACAGTTAAGAGCCAAGGTTCCAGAGCCTGGGGATGTGGGTTCAGACTCTGGCTTCAGCACTTTCCCAAGTGTGTCCTGGGCAGGGTCTTGATTCCCTCAACAGCATGGTTGGGTGAGGGATAGTATCAACTTTCAGGACTGTGATGAGTATGACATGAGTCATGAAGCTTGAACAAATTAATATTTGAAAAGCATTTACAACACGCTCTGACAAGTAATAAGTGTTTATTAAATAAACCAATTAATTAATAAATGTTATAGGATTTCTGTTCCCCCAGGAAACTGGTCATCATTTTCTTGTGTTCCAAAGCAAATTCCATGGGGTTTTTTAATTTTTTAAAATTTTATTTATTTATTTATTTTTTGAGTTGGAGTCTCACTTCGTCGCCCAGACTGGAGTGCAGTGGCCGCTCCCGGCCACCGCAGCCTTGACCTGCTGGGCTCCGGCGATCCTTCCGCCTCAGCCTTCCGAGTAGCTGGAACTGCAGGCGCGCGTTACCACGCCCGGCTAATTTTTTTTTTTTTGATTTGTTGTAGAGATGAGGTCTCGCCAAGTTGCCCAGGTGGGTCTCGAACCTGCGGACTCAGGCAATTCACTCAGCTCGGCCTCCCAAAGCGCGGGATTACAGGCTTAGCCACCGAGCCCGGCCCATGGGGTTTTTTTAAAGTGGAAATTGTATTAACCCTATACATTAATGTCGAGACTCACATTTCGATTTCTGGCTTGCCCTGTGCTGGTAGTAGTCTTTTCCATGTGAAGATGTTTTCTTCCAAATTAGACTGGAAACTCCTTGGGGACATGCTGCATGCCAATTTGCTGAGGCTCCCTGAGGCAGGATTCTTTTTAGGCATTTTGAAAGTAGTAAGTAACACTGGGCAAAGATGAGTTCCTTTCACTGCTGTATCAGGAGCTCAATAAATATTTGTCAGTTTATTTTTTAATTTTTAATTTTTGTATGTGTTGAATCTGCAGGTTGCTTTTGGTAAGATGGACTATTTTATTTTTTATTTTTTAATTTTTTTTGAGTCGGCGTCTCACTCTATCACCTGGGCTGGAGCGCAGTGACACACTCACGGCCACCCCAGCCTCAACCTGCTGGACTCCGACGGTCCTTATACCTCAGCCTTCCAAGTAGCTGGAACTACAGGAGCGTGCTACCATGCCTGGCTAATTTTTTTATTTATGGTAGAGATAAGGTCTCACCAAGTTGCCTGGGCTGGTCTCAAACCCACGGGCTCAGGCAATCCACTCGCCTTGGCCTCCCAAAGTGCTGGGATTACAGGCAGAGCCACCGAGCCGGCCTGTCAGTTGTTTATTGATTGAGTCCCACGGCACCGAACTTGACTGCACCCTGCGAAGCCCCATTAGCAAACTGGCAACACAGGACAGGGTTTCCTCCCTTTGGTCTCTCCTGTTGGGGTGGGAGGGGCCAATAAACAGCCCTCCCTTACCCAGCCTGAGTTCTGTACCAACTGAGAATTAAGACAAAGGGCAAGGCAGCTGGAGAACAAAATGTCATCATTATTACTAATCAGAGTGGCACTGGCGCATGTGGGCTTGCTAAGACTGAAGGCCAGAATTGGCTGAGTTTCCCACTCAGATACGGGCAGTGCTGGGCTGCTGTGGGGGTGGGAGGGTAGGGCACACCTGCCTCCCCCTCCCCTGGAGACCAGAGGAGGACATCTGCTGCCTGCAGGCAGGTTGGCTCCTAAGAGCCCAGCAGACAAGGGACTGCATTGTATTTGCCTATTTCATCACTGACATTCATCTCTAAACATGTGGCACCAGGCAGGACCCAGAAGAGGAGTTGATGAGGAGGTGAGAGAGGCTGGTATTCACAATGAAGCTCCCATCTTGTAGAAAAGGACATGCAGAATGGGCAGGAAGCGTTTTCCTCTCCTTGGTGGGGGAGTGAGGGCAAGAGAGATGGGTGACCCAGAGGTCTCTGATGCCTGCTTGCCATCTGGACCAGCAAAGGATGGGGAAAACGGAATCCCTGACCTTTCTGATCCTAGGAAAGGAACTGCCATCGATCGAGAAAGCAGTCTGGGGCTTTCCATCATTATGTCAGCCAGTCCTCTCAACAGCTCTGAGATGAGTATTTGTGGATGAGACTGCCGAGGCTAGAGATGTGAAGTAACTTATGCTAGAGTGGAACTGGGAGGAGTCCAGTAAGGAGCCTATTGCCCTTCGTCCAGAAGGGCGAAGATGGTTGCTTGGACCGCAGGGAAGTGGACAGATTAAGACTGTTATGTAGCTGATGGTTAGGACCGGACAGGTGACTGAATGGGTCATCACTAGGATGCAGGGTTAAAGCAGTGCTCTTGGGTGACTCACTGTGGTTCTTCTGTTTTTGATGTTTTTGTTTTGTTTTGGATTTTTTTTTTTTAAATTTGGTAGAGGAGATGTGACCCTCCTAGGCAGATTATTCCAAGAATTATGAATTCTGCAGATGCCACATCTGCACACTCAGAGGAAGCAGGTGCTGTCTCCTCTGTCACTCTTAATTGGAAGTGCCAGCTGATGTGGGTGAGGGTGAACTCAGACGTGCAGGACTGTGAGAGGCCTGGTAGGGAAGGGGTCCTGAGACCCCTCCCTCACCTCCTGTTGCCCTTCTGTCCCCTTGTGGCAGCCTTGGCTGCTATCTCGCCACACTGCCGTGTCTCCAAAGCTGAGCCCTGCTTGTCGCCTCCCAGTTCCAGCCTGAGCTCAGGTCCCACCCTCCTTTCGGACCCCCAGCACCGGCCTTCCTGCCCCTAGACAGCCCATCGCTGCCCCTAGAGGTCCATTTTCCAGGGACGAATCTGACCATGCCTCTTTCTTGCTCAAAATCCCAGGACATCCTCTGTCGCCATTAGATAGGATGAAACCTGAGTTGTACCACTCGGAAAGATGTCGTGATAAAGGGGTTGTCAGGGGGAAGAGCGAGTGGCAGAAAGTCACGGCCAGCACCAGGTGGCAGAGCATGGTGGCCAGAAGCATGGGCTTGGGAACCACACTGAGTTGGAGCCCCAGCTCTGCCACCTTGTCGCTGTGTGGCCGGGAGCAAGGTCTGAATTTCTCTGTACCTCAGCTTCCTCGTCTGTGAAATGGGAATGCTAATAGGACTCAGCCCATGGGGTTGTGAGGATTAAAGGGGTTGATGTGTTTAACCTGCTGGCCCAGTGCTTGGCTGCTAGGAGCACTCAGTAAATGCAAGTGTGACAACGGTCACATTGATGCCTGTGAATATATATGTCCACATGTATTTATATGTATCCCTCTCTCTCTTCACCTCACTCTTCAGGACTTAGGTTAGATGTGTCCGCTTCTGGGAAGTCTCCCCTGAACATCCTCCTCTCCCACCAAGGCTGGCTTAGGACCCTTCTCTGACCTCACATGGACTGACATCTGCCACACACATGTTACTCCTTGTTGTACTCCCATGGCTGTAAGCAGCTTGAGGACATGGGCGCTGGCTGGTTCCCCAGTGCATCCCTGGTACCCACTGAAGGATGTAGTGTACCCTCAGGAGATACTTGTTGAATGAATAAATGCATGTGAGCAGGACTTTAAAACGTAAGGTTTCTTGTTTGGTATTTTTTATTTTTTTTGAGTTGGAGTCTCACTCTGTCGCCCAGACTGGAGTGCAGTGGCCGCTCCCGGCCACCGCAGCCTCGACCCTCTGGGCTCTGGCGATCCTTACGCCTCAGCCTTCCGAGTAGCTGGAACTACAGGTGTGCGCTACCAGGCCCGGCTAATTTTTTTTTTTAATTGTAGAGACAAGGTCTCACCAAGTTGCCCAGGTGAGTCTGAAACCTGCGGGCTCAGACAATTCACTCGCCTTTTGTTTTTTAATGTATTTTTTTTTTTTAGTTGGAGTCTCACTCTGTCGCCCAGGCTGGAGTGCAGTGGCACAATCATGGCTCATGGCAGCCTTGACCTCGTGGGCTCAGACAATCCTTCTGTGTCAGCCTCCCAAACAGCTGGGACTACAGACACATGCCACCATGCCCGGCTAATTTTTTTACGTGTGTGTGTGTGTGTGTGTGTGTGTGTGTTTTGACGAGTAGAGTTGTGGAGGAAGGTCATCCAGGCAGAGGGCATGAGCAGAGGCATAAGGTGGGCCGGGCAAGCTTCGGGAAGGGCACATGGCAGAGCCAGCTGCATCCTAGAGTATGACGGCGAGTGCAACAGAAAGTGACTAAGGCAGACGAGTGAGTAGGGGCCGTAAGGAGTGTCCTGTGGAACGAAAGGAAGGAAGGTGGACTGGGGGGGGGCACGTGAAGAAGGAGGGATGGCTTGAGGGACAGTATCCGCTTCCCTCATTGCCACCCTGGTTCCCCAGACTGGCTCGAGATGCTTCGTGGCACCATAGACTCACCATAGGGTAAGATAAATACCCGAAGTACCTGTCTCTTTCCACCACCAGACTGTAGGCTCCTCGAGAGATGGAAATGTATGCTAGTTTCTTCCTAAAACCCTTTTTGCACACAAAGGTATACTATTTCCTCCTCCACGCCTACTTTTCCTCTGCCACACAGGGCGACAGACTTAGACTGTGTTGTGCATTCTGCTATCTGGATATTAATAGAAGTCATTCCCCTTCTTGTGGGAGTCAAAAATTTATAGCTTCTCCACTCAACTGAGCCCATTTTCTCAACTCCACTTCCTTTATTAAATCCTCGAATCAAGCCAGAAATAGGACCAGTCATGCAGCTTATTCCTGCATCGAATGCAGACCTAGGCCTTTTGAGCAGTGACCCTGCTGAAGAAAAAACCCTCCCTTGAGTGCTTGGGACTGGACTGGATGAATCTGAACTGCTCGCCAGACCCAAACAGGGAAGGGTCCCAGCAGCAGAGATGCAGAAAGGTAAAACAGGAGTCGAGTCTGTTCATGCACCTTGTGTGCTTACTGCGTGGTGGACAGACAGACATAGCTGCTGCCCTCACAGGAGACAGGGGGAAGAAGACAGGTGGCAGACAAGTAGCAACAACAAAGCGGGATATGATATTCTCAGGTGGGAAAGCGTCATACTGTGGGAGGCTCAGAGTGGCTGAGTGACGCACCCAAGGTCACACAGCTCATAAGTACACAAGCTGAGGTTTGAACTGAGATCCTCTGGTTCCTTCCCACTGTTCTCCAAGCCGCCCAAGGTGTGATGCCAATTGCCTGGAACGTTGTTGGCAATAGCTCAGCCTTAGGTAATCCTTCTGACTTTTTACTCGGTATCTCAGGTCGCAGTCACACATTCACTCCCTCCGCCTCTAAATATAAAAAGTGGGTGTTTCCGGGTGCTGGGCACACACCCCTTTTCCTGAGTTTCAGGCTAGATAACAGGACTAATTTGTGAAACTAATCTGTGGGTTTCTGGTATTGAGTGCTCTCTGGTCCCCACAGATTTGGGTTTTTTATGTCTCTCTTAGAGGCAGAAAAAAAAACCACACAGGGGCAAGTAGGGAAGAAAAGTCAAATGCACATCTAGCTCTGCAGATTGAAGCACAAACCTTGAGTGCATTCCAGGGATTGGGATATCTGAGGAACTGATGGCAGGCCAGGTCACCCGATCCGTGCTGAGCACCGTACGGCGATCTCACTATGCCAGCTCTGAATATGGAGGGCTTTCTCTGCGTTCTTGGTCACTAGGAGAAACCTCTCCAGAATCAAGCATTTTTCTGATGAATGCATTTTGCTCCCTTTTATCCCAGATACAGAGCTGTGTGTGTGCGTGTGTGTGTGTGTGTGTGTGTGTGTGCACACGCACTAAAAGTTACTTGGAAAACACTGTGGTTTGGAGCAGATCTTGACTTCTGTGCCTCTAATTGTTTGTAACATCACCCTCATAGATCTGATCGTCATCACCTGACACAAGGTCATGATGGTATAGACAGAGCACCTCTTGGGTTCCAGGCATTGTGCTGAGTGCTTATGTGTGTTGCCTCCTTCGAGCCTCCAAACAACCTTGTGAGGACTGCTATTATCTGCACCTTTGAGATGAGGGGCTTGACGCTCAGAGAGGTGGAGTATCTTGCCCAGGGCCACACAGCTAGAAAGTGCAGAAACTGGGATTCAGAGCCAGGTCTGCTTTCCAGCTCTGTGTACTTGACCGCAATACTTTAGGAGAAGTGAGAGCTTCAAGAGCTGATGGGGGCAGGTCTCTCCTTCACTGGAGGAACTTGTGCCCAGAGAGAGAGAGGGTGACTTGCCCAGGGCCACACCTCGTGTTGGACCTCTAGAGCCCAGGTCTCCTAGCCTCCAAGGCTGTCCACTGTGCTTTCTTTCTGAAGCTTATCAAGACACATCCAGACCTATATTTGGGGCCCCAGAGGCACTTTGCACATGGGTTCTGGGTGCCTCCCACCTGCTAGACCCGCCACTGGCCCCATCCACACCAGCTCTTCCCAGCATGCTTCGTGCTTCCTCATCACCACGTCCTTGCTGCACACATGCACTCTCACCTTCTCTGCCCACACGAACCCCATGGCCCCATTGAATCCCCACTTACAACAGGGGATTTTGGGGGTAGTTATTATTGTGATAAAATATACATAACAACATGAGTGAGGGTTGCAGTATGTGAGTTGTATCTCCATAAGTCTGTTTTAAAAAGGAAAGAAAGGGCTGGGTGTGGTGGCTCACTCCTGTTAATCCCAGCTCTTGAGCCTATGAGTTTGAGACCAGCCTAGGCAACATAGCAAGACCTTGGCTCTAAAAAAAAAAAAAAAAAAATTAACCAGGCATGGTGGTGCATGCCTGTAGTCCCTGCTACTTGGGAGGCTGAGGTGGAAGGATCACCTCAGCCCAGGAGGTCGAGGCTGCAGTGAGCTGTCTCAAAAAAAGAAGAATAAGAAGAAGATATAGCAAAGAAAGAAAGGAAGTGGGGAAATGCTCTCTCCAAGTTCCACCTTCCACGCAGGCAGGTTTTCTATAGGGCATTGCTGGGTTGCAGGGAGTGGACATGCCTGGTTCAGCCTCGGTTGATAGGGTCGTATTGTCCACACATGGGAATATAAAAAAACAGCACAGTGTCACCACAGGCCCCACAGGTAACTGGAGGAACGAGGGGCCCTGATCCTGTCCTCCCTCTGAGCAGTCCTCTGTGTCTCTAACGCAGGACAGCAAGGGGACTCAGCTCCTCACTGCCCAGTGTGCACTCTACTTGCCAAACCAACTGCACTTCCCAGTCTCCCTCCACCAGTCATTGAACAGTGTCAGTGGAGCACCCGCAGGGGCTTGAAAACCTACAGAACACGGGGGACAAGCATTCCTGCCCCAGTGGGAAGAAATTCCACCTTCTGGCTTCTGCAGGCCCATGATATCCGCTGTCCCCTGGCTTCTGCAGGCCCATCGCATCTGCCTGTCCCCTGGCTTCTGCAGGCCCATGACACCTGCTGTCCCCTGGCTTCTGCAGGCCCAAGACATCTGCTGTCCCCTGGCTTCGGCAGACCCATGGCATCTGCTGTCCCCTGGTTCTGCAGGCCCATGATAGTGACATCTGCTGTCCCCTGGCTTCTGCAGGGCCATGACATCTGCTGTCCCCTGGGTTCTGTAGGCCTATGACATCTGTCCCATCTTCTGCAGGCAGGCCCGTGAAATCTGATGTTCTCTAGCTTCTGTAGGTCCATGACATCTACTGTCACTGGCTTCAGCAGGGCCATAATATCTACTATCCCCTGGCTTCTGCAGGCCCATGACATCTGTTCCCTGGGTTCTGCAGGCCCATGACATCTGCTGTCCCCTGGATTCTGTAGGCCCATGACAGAATAGATGTTCCCTGGGTTCTGCAGGCCCATGACATCTACTGTCTCCTGGCTTCTGCAGGCCCATGACATCTGCTGTCCCCTAGGTTCTGTAGGTTCATGACATCTGCTGTCCTCTAGGTTCTGTAGGCCATGACAGAACAGGTGTTCCCTGGCTTCTGCAGGCCCATGACATCTGCTGTCTTCTGGCTTCTGCAGGCCCACGACATCTACTGTGCCCTGGCTTCTGTAGGCCCATGACATCTGCTGTCCTCTAGGTTCTATAGGTCCATAACATCTGTCCCCTGTCTTCTGCAGGCAGGCCCATGACATCTGCTGTCCTCTGGCTTCTGCAGACCCATAACGTCTGCTGTCTCTGGCTTTTGCTGACAATGGCCTCTCTTTTTCCCTGGTTTCTGCTATTGTTCCCTGGCATCTGTAGATCCATGACATCTGCTGTCCCCTTACTCTACTGGGCCATAACACCTGGAATTCACAGCTTCTGTGGCCTGGTGGTTTCTGCAGTCTCATGGTTTTAGATTTCTGCCCCAACTCCTATTGGCTTCTAACTCTCATTGTGTTTCACACTCAGCCTTTCACGAGGGAATTTGTTTGGTCAAGTTAGCGCAGTTTTTTCTCAGGCCACCCACAGGTAGCCCATGCATGACTGTCTTCGGTCTAGTCACCAGGATCTGGGGTAATGACGTCACAGGCTCAGCTTTCCCCAGACAGAGGCTTGGGGCCCAGCGGGCCTCATTTATTCATTCAAGAAGTATGAAATAATATTTTATCTCCCCAGTGGGTGTCAAGGACTGTTCTAGGTGCTGAGATACAGGGATGAACAAGATGGGAGAGCCTGGCTTACATCCCAGTGGAAGGACCTGCAAGAGGTAAATCAAGGAGTGGAGGTCTCACGCAGTGTTGAAGATGAGTAATGAGTGGGGTGGGGGTGGGAGGGGCCCTTTCACACAGGGCGGGAAGGGTGCATTGGGTCCAGGAAGGAAGTGAAGCATGCTTATATCTAGGGGAAAGCATTCTGGGAAGAGGGAACAGCAAGGCCCTGGGCTGGAAGTTCTTTGGAATGTTCCAGAAAAAGTGAGTAGGCCCAAGTGATTGAGCGTAATGAGTGAGAGTGAATGTAGCCTCCAGTGACACAGACGTGTGGACAACACACACAGGGAGAGGAGGGTGGTGTGAGGGGGACTCCATGGGAGGCCAGTGCCATCCAAGCTGGGGTGGCGGTGGCCTAGACCAGGGTACAGCTTGGAGGCATGAGAATTGACCAGCTTCTGGGTGTATTTTCAAAGTGGAACTGAGCATAACCAATGTCTCCATGGTATGCTGGACCTGGTCGCCCAGGTAGATGCCAGCACTGCTGCCACCCGGTGCCATAGTGGGTTTCCTGATCCGTAACAAGAGCTCTGTAATCATGTCTGCCTCCCGGAGTCACCACAAGCATGCAGGGCACTAGTGGACTCCTGGTACAATGTGGATACCAGACACCGAAAGCTGTTACATTGTCAGGAACGCCAGGGTGGGGTGCAGGAGGTACAGAAGGCACACCACTGGCTTGCAGCCCTCCCGGTGGATTTGGGGCACCCGTGCTTCATCCAGAACCCTGGGAGTGGGTCTCTCCAGTTGGAAATGGAGGAACAGACCCCTTTCTGAGTTCCAACCAGAAGTCCGAGGCTTTCTCCAACTTATTGATGTCCTCACAGCCCCTCGGAGCAATGGGACTTGCCAGCCCCAGCATCTCCGGGAAGTGAAGTGATCCGCCACAGGCCTGTAGCAAGTGACAGAAGCTCAGGCCTGAACAACTGACCCCTAGTCACAAGACAGGGTGGCATAGTGATAAAAGCCTGGGCTTGGGAGTCTTGGTTTGGATCCTGACTCTGCCACTGACCGGCTATATGACCCTGGGCATGTGCCTTCCCCCTCTCTGTGCCTCAGTC
>CAUYQG010218321.1:0-14082 GCA_963574415.1 Tarsius wallacei
GGCTTCAAGCTTTTCTTTATTATCTCCATAAAATTCAACTACATTCTGTCCATTTTTAAAAAACTTGAAGGTTGGCATACTTTTGACTTAACACTCTGAAGCAACATCCTGACAGTCATCCACATCTACTTCAATGACTACCACCCTGGAATACTTTTCAGAGAGGGAATAAAAGAAAAGCTTGATCATTTTGCAAGGCCCACACCACGTGGCTGAGAAGTCAACTACAAGTTTATTACCTGCAGCTTCTAAGGCTTCCTGAAAAGAGGCCTTGCTATCAATCTGTTTCTTCACCATTTTGGCTGTCGGAGTCTGGGGAGCAGCTGTAAAAACCGACGGAAACGGATCCTCAGCACTGGACTGAGCTTATTTTTAAAGCGTTATTCCAGTGACTTTCTAGCTTAAAATTTGGAGGCAAACTTTTCTTAAGAGGATATCAAATACCAGTATCTTCAAATGGTGATGAGCTGTAACATACATCCCACCAATTCACAATTCATCACATATACAATATACTCCATTTTTCAATTTTTCCCAGCACATTAACAGAGTTATTAGGAAAATAGGACTACCATGGCCGAAGATGTCACAGAGTGCACACAATTCTGACAGGGAGAGCCATGATCATGGAGTGATTTTCTTTGAAACAATTCTACTAAAAAACAACATGGGAACAGAAGTCATTTTGACTGTTCAAGACATTTAAATGCAGGACTGTGATCTATGTTGCCACTTAATATACTTTGTATGATAGGATATAAAAACGAACCCTCCATCTATGGAATGCTAAGCTGACACCCAGGATGGTCAAGGCCTCCTGTAATTCAATATCCCACATGATTTTCTGGTTGTATCAAAAAATAAACAGCCAGCGAATAATTTCACCTCCTAAAAAAAAAGCATTTATACTTGAAAAATGGGGTGAAGTGGGATTCTCTTCTTCTTAAAAATGTTTCTAGAGCTACTAAGAAAAACTTGCATTTTCCATACAGTTGATAAAAATATTCCTTTGGATTGTACCAGAAGGGAGACAGGGCCCAAGGATAAGACATGGCATGTGATAATATTCAGACTTGGCTTCTTCCTCTCCTGCTTCAGCAGGGACTGGACTCTCCTTGGGTTTAGCTTCTGTTTTCTGCAGGTAATGCTTCTGTAGTTTCTTGGTTGGCCACTTCCGCCTGGTTTCCCTTTCCCTTTTTGCATGCTTTATTTATTTATTTATTTATTTATTTATTTATTTATTTTTGAGTCAGAGTCTCACTCATTCTGTTGCCCAGGCTGGACTGGAGTGGCACGCTGCTCACGGCCACCGCAGCCTCAACCTGCTGGGCTCGGGGGATCCTTCCGCCTCAGCCTTCCAAGTAGCTGGAACTACAGGCATGTGCCACCACACCTGGCTAATTTTTTGATTTGTTGTAAGATGAGGTCTCGCCAAGGTGCCCGGGCTGGTCTCGAAACCCTGGACTCAGGCAGTCCTCTTGCCTCCGCCTCCCAGAGTGCTGGCATGACAGACAGGCTTGAGCCACCATGCCTGGCTGCTTGCACTTTTTGGTCTGAAGATCGATCTTTTCCTGCCGCCTTTTTTGGCTTTGTTTCCACTTTTGCCGGAACAGGTTTCCCCCACAACCGGGCAGATCTCCTCCTGGGCCCCTCCTTTGTCAACCCGCCTTGGCGGAGCTGATCTTGGGCATCTTGGTGGTGGACAGGGCGTGTGCTGGGTGTCTGCGGGCCCTGGGCCGCCCAAGCTACTGAGAGCTATGCTTCCTTAATATGAAAGCAGATTGTATTGACTTGGGAGAAAAGCTAGTCCTCGCTATGGTGAGGTGAGTTTGCTTTTTAGGTAACTTGTGAGGAAATTGGCAGCAGTATGCAATGTCGACTTCATTCATGGGAAGAGAGATAGCTCCTTCTCACTTTGGATCTGGTAAAATCTGGACAGAGGAAAAATTGTTACCATTTTGCCAAAATCTGAAGCTTGAACATGTATTAAACAGAGAGAAAGAATTGCCTGTGCGGTGGCTCACGCCTGTAATCCCCACATTTTGAGAGGCAGAGGCGAGAGGATTGCTTGAGTCCAGGAGTTTGAGACCAGCCTGGGAAACACAGTGAGACTGCGTCTCTACAAAAAAGAAAAAAAATTAGCCTGGTATGGTGGTGCACACCTGTAGTTTCAGCTACTTGGGAGGCTGAGGCAGAAGGATTCCCCAGAAAGTTGAGGCTGTGGTGAGCTGTGCACATACCTCTGCACTCCAGCCTGGATGACAGAGTGAGATCCTGACTTAAAAAAGTGTGTGTGTGTGGGGCGGTTTAACCCCCCCCGCCTCTTTTTTCCTTAAAACCTAGGTCTGTAAGGGCTCCTGCTTAAGTGATATAGTGACTTCCAGTCTTCTTACTCTGCACTCCTCTGTAATAGTTCCTTGCCGGACAGGAAATAAACAGTGTAGCTCCCCACGAAACCACTGGGAATGATTTTTCGTCTCTGGGGAAGGCAAGAGGATGCTGGCAGGGGCTGAGATAGGATAGCCAGGGAGGACTCAGCTGTCCCCATCACCTTGGGTTTGATAGGAGGCATTTGATCCACCGAGTCACAAGTGGCTCTCCTGGCAAGAGAGAACTCGAGGCTGATTCATCTGAATTCTCACTCCCTTCCACAGGGGAACAGAGAACTTACCAGTAGGACAGAAAGGAGGAGTCTTGTTATCACTCAGGGAACCAGAAGAACTATGGCCTGGGCCTTGTATTCATAGAGGTCCCCGAGTACAGCGTAGACTTTGCTATTACTGCCAAATAAGGCCATGCTGTCTCTGTATTTATTGGATGTATTCAAAGTTTTGGTTGATTAAAAACAAATGTTTAAAATATGCCAACTCTGCTCTGGTGTTTCTTCATTTTTAAATATACCCACAGCCTGAAAAATCGAAGTCTCGTCCTGTCTGACCTCCGAGAAGCCCTGCCTGCGACACCCAGGTGTGAAAATCAGCCGTGATATTGTAGAAAGTGACTCATGGTTCTGTATGTTCTGAAATGGTGTGAAAATTGTATTCCCCTTTTCAAGATAGACACTAAAAACGAAGGAAGCCATGAGTACCAGTTTTGTGGGCCAATTTACCAGAACCACCACAGCTTGCGACCTCTCCTCACCCAAAGGACTCCAGGCTGCCTGGCTCTGAAGTGCTGCCTGCTGGGACAGGTCCTGGCCTCCAGTGTGGATGCTGCACTTCTAGACCTGAAACTGTAGTCCTGGGGAAACAGGGCTCACCTCAAGGCTTCACAACCCTGCATCTGGCAGAAGGCAGATTCTGCGTCCTTGAAATCTTTTTTTGTTGGGCTTTCCCGCCTTCCCTCCTTCCCTCCCTCCCCTCTTTTCCCCTTCTACCTTCTTTCTTTCCTTCCTTCCTCTCGTTCTCTCAATTTAACTGTGGATATTTAAGGTATACAACATGATGTTAGGAGATACATATAGATAGTAAAATGGTTACTATAGTGAAGCAAGTTAACATGTCCATCATCTCACATAGTTACCCATTATTTTGGTGGCAAAAGCAGCTAAAAGCTACTCATATAGTCAATATCCTGAATGCAATGCACTATTATTAATTGTATAGTCTTCATGTTGTCTCCGCTTTTGTACATTGTTTGTCTGACATATCTGCTACTTTGTATTTTTTTTACTACTTATGTTTCCCCATTTCCTTTCCACCCACCCCCACCCCTGGTAACCATTATTTCATTCCTGTGTATTTTTTTTTGAAGATTCCATATATAGGTGAGATCATACCATATTTTTCTTTCTGTGTCTGGCTATTTCACTTAGCATAATATCCTCCAAGTTCATCCTTGTTGTGGCGAATGTCAGGATCTCCTTTTCTTTTCTTTTCTTTTTTTTTGAATTGCAGTCTCACTCTGTCATCCAGGCCGCAGTGCAGTGACACACTCACGACCACCCCAGCGTCAACCTGCTGGGCTCCGGTGAGCCATCTGCCTCAGCCTTCCAAGTAGCTGGAACTACAGGTCGCACTACCACGCCTGGCTAATTTTTTATTTATTTTAGAGACAAGGTCTCGCTAAGTTGCCCGGGCTGGTTTCAAACCTGTGGGCTCAGGAAATCCACGTGCCTTGGCCTCCAAAAGTTCTGGGATTACAGGCTGGGCCACCAAGCCCGGCCTAATTTTTTGATTTATTGTAGAGACGAGGTGTTGCCAAGTTGCCCAGGCTGGTCTCAAATCCCTGGACTCAGGCAATCCTCTCGTCTCGGCCTCCCAAAGTGCTGGAGTTATAAACTTGAGCAACTGCGCCCAGTTTTCTTTTCAAGGCTTAATAATACTCAATTGTATATATACGAGGGTGCCAAAAAAAGTATATGCATTTAAAGTATGATGTTTGCTTAAAAGATGGTGTTAATCAAATGAACGCTAGTGTCACCATGCGACAAGCAGGACAGTAAAAGAAAATGGGTGTAGCACAGTTGGGTGAATGTCAACTATACATTGCTACTGTAATTCAATTCAACTTCGAAAAGTAATACATAGATAACATCTCGTATTTTTTTTTTTTTTTGAGTTGGAGTCTCACTCTGTCACCCAGACTGGAGTGCAGTGGCCGCTCCCGGTCACTGCAGACTCGATCTGCTGGGCTCCGGCGATCCTTCCACCTCAGCCTTCCAAGTAGCCGGAATTACAGGTGCACACTATCACGCCCGGCTAATTTTTTTGATTTATTGTCGAGTTGAGTTCTTGCCAAGTTGCCCAGGCGGGTGTCGAATCCATGGGCTCAGGCAATCCTCTCACCTCGGCCCCAAAGTGCTGGGATTACAGGCTAAGCCACCGAGCCTGGCCAGATATTTCTTAAGATGTGTTTTCATTTTTATGGCACCCGCCCCCCTCGTATATATAAACAACTAAGTTATTTCCATATCTTGGCTATTGTAAATAATGCTGCCATGGGAGTGTAGATATCTTTACGTGGTAGTGATTTCATTTCTTTTGGGTTTATACTCAGAAGAGGGATTACTAGGTCATATGGTAGTTCTATTTTTTTTCTTAAAAAATTTTTTTTGGCCAGATGTGGTGACTCACGCCTATAATCCCAGCACTTTGGGAGGCAGAGGCGAGAGGATTGCCTAAGCTCAGGGGTTTGAGACCAGCCCGAGCAACATGGCAAGACCCTGTCTCTACAATAAATCAAAGAATTACCAGGGCGTGGTGGCATGTACTTGTAGTTCCCGCTACTTGGAAGGCTGAGGCGGAAGGGTCGCCTGAGCTCAGCAGGTCGAGGTGGCAGTGGACTGAGCATGCCACTGCACTCCAGCCTGGCCAACAGTGAGACTGCGACTCAAAAAAAAATTTTTTTTTCCTGACTGCAAAGATATAGAAAACATGGTAGTTCTATTTTCATTTCTTTAGGAATCGCCATATTGTTTTCCATAATGGTTGCACCAGTGTACGTTCCTAAGTGAGAGCAGGAGGAAGCACTTCCGAACATCTCCACAAAGCAACAAGGACATTGGCAAAGATTGTCAACATCGAGTTTTTTGGAACTCTAGAAATTAACCAAAGGCTTGCAGCAATCTGAGGAACATTTTTTCCCAAACAAAATAGCTGATTCTTTTAAGAACAGTGAGCTTTGTGTTGCCCCATCCTTTCTTTTTCTTTTTCTTGAGTCAGAGTCTCACTCTGTCGCCCAGGCTGGAGTGCAGTGGCACGCTCATGGCCACTGCAGCCTCGACCTGCTGGGCTCAGGCGATCCTTCCACCTCAGTCTTCCAAGGAGCTGGACCACAGTTGTGTGCCACAACAAGTGGCTAATTTTTTGAGTTATTGTAGAGACGAGATCTCACCAAGTTGCCCAGGAGGGTCTCAAACCCATGGGCTCAGGCAATCCTGCCGCCTCTGCCTCCCAAAATGCACCCCATCCTTTCTTTCCAGCTCCATAGTAGTCTTGAAATCAGCAGCCTCGTAATCATGGTAACTGTGAAAACCAGAGGCCTGGCGGCCCTCAGGGTGATAAAATGGGCTTCAAGATCCCCAGAGTTGATCTTCAGAGACTGTCACTGTTTGTTCTGTCTGGAAGACCTCTGGAAAAGCCTCATTCATAGAACTTATCTATATTTGGTCACTGAGGAAAGCCCTATCCCAGGGCACTGGTCAAATAATTGGTGACAGTTAAAAAATATTGTGGCTGTCTGAGATGGTGAGACATGCTGAAGCAAAAACAGGCTGGCCAATACCAAACAAAGAACATCCAGAGACATCATGGGATCTAAGGACATTTGGGGATGTCCATAGAGGGCTTTGCAAATTTCTCCCGTATTCCTAGGAGTCTAGAAGGCAATATACAAGCGTAAGGTAGTGCATTTCACGCCTCTGGCCCACCTTAAGGCTCTGTACAAGGGGAAGTGAATGCCAGGTAAGAGTACACTGCTGGGGCATTGAAGGCATGTCCCATTTCCTCCCCCAGAAAGAAACAAAATAGAAAATAGAAAAACAAAGCCAGTCTTGGTTGTTCACGCCTGTAATCTCAGCACTATGGGAGGCCGAGGTGAGAAGATTGCCTGAGCTCAGGGGTTTGAGTCCAGTCTGAGCAACATGGCGAGACCTTGTCTCTACAACAAATCAACAAATGAGCTGGGTGTGGTGGTGCGCGCTTGTGGTTCCAGCTACTTGGAAGGCTGAGGTGGAAGGATCATTTGAATCCAGCAGGTGAGACTCCCACTCAAAAACAACAACAACAAAAAGAAAATAGGAAAACTGCTGGGTGCAGTGCTTTACACCTGTAATCCCAGCATTTTGGAAGGCTGAGGTGGGAGGATTGCTGAGACCAGGAGTTCAAGGCTAGTCCAGGCAACATAGTGAGAGCTCATCTCTACAAAAAAGAAAAGAAAAGAAAATTAACTGGGCATGGTGGGGCTCTACCTGTAGTCCCAGTTACTAGAGAGACTGAGGTGGAAGGATCACTTGAGTCCAAGAGGTTAAGGCTATAATGAGCCGTGATTATGCCACTGTGTACTCCAGGCTGGGCGACAGAGTGAGACTTGACTCAAAAAAAAAAAAAAAAAAAAAGATAAAATAGAAAAACAATAAAGAAAACCAACAAAATAAAAAGTTGGTTGTTTGAGAAGCAAAGGGTGAGAGATTTAATGGTTAAAGATATTTAAGGAAATCTGTGTTCCACTATTAGCTGACTGTAAGCCAGCCAAACAGAGACTTCAGTGGTCACACATGACAAAGAATACTGACATTACCCAAATTAGTCCAGGAAAGTCACTAAACAAGCACACACAGGATTAGCAGCTGCCACAACAAACAGCAACAACAAAAAACCCCGAGGGAGTGGGAATCTGACTTCCAGAGTTACCACATTATATTATTTAAAATGTCCAATTTTTCTGCCGGGGGAGGGGGTGGGATTGGCAATTGAGGGAAACAGCCAGGGGAGGGAGGGGCACATCTCATCAACAAGGGTACCTGCATAATCAACATTTCTATACCTAACCCCGAATTGTACCCCACATCTTAAAAACAATAAATAAAAGTTAAAAATAAATAAATAAAATATCCAATTTTCTTTTTTTTTTTTTTTGAGTTGGAGTCTCACTCTGTCACCCAGACTGGTGTGCAGTGGCCACTCCTGGCCACTGCAGCCTCTACCTGCTGGGCTCCGGAGATCCTTCCGCCTCAGCCTTCCAAGTAGCTGGAACTACAGGCACGCGCTACCATGCCCGGCTAGTTTTATTTATTTATTTATTGTAGAGATGAGGTCTCACCAAGTTGCCCAGGCGGGTCTCGAACCCGTGGGCTCAGGCAATCCACTCACCTCGGCCTCCCAAAGCTCTGGGATTGCAGGTTGAGCCACCAAGCCCGGCCAATGTCCAATTTTCAACAAAAAATTATGAGATCTGCAAGGAAACAGGAGAGTATGTCCCACACACAAGAATTAAAAAAGCAATCAATAGGATTTTTTTTTCTCTGAGGAAGCCCAGATGTTGGACTTACTAGACAGACACTATTTCTTTATAATATACTTTATTTCTGTCAGCTCAGTAGTAAGGTCTCCCTCTTTCACTCCTGTTTTAGTAATTTGACTTATTCTCTCTTTTTTTCTTGGTCAGTGTAGTTAAAGGTTTGTAATTTTGTTGATTTTTTTTTAAGGAACCAACTTTTCGTTTTGTTGATTTTTGCTATTATTTTCTACTTCATTTAATTCTACTGTAATCTTTATTATTTCCTTCATGATAGATTGAACCTCTTGTTAATGTTCTCCATTATCTGTAGTAACACTTTTTGTCTTAGATTCTATTTTTGTCTAATATTAGTATAGCCACTTAAGCAAAAGAGCCCCTAAATACATGAAGCAAAACCTGACAGAGCCAAAGAAAGAGAGAGAGAATTTGACACTAATAGTTGGAGACTTCTATATTCCACTTTCAATAATGCATAGAACTAGACAGAAGATCAGCAAGGAAATAGAAGATGTGAGCAATACTCCCAATGAACTAGACTTAACAGACGTCTTTAGAGCTTTTCAGCCAACGCCCAGCAGGATATACATTCTTCTCAAGTACACGTGCAACATTCTCCATGAGGAAGCATATGTTAGGCCATAAAACTAGTGAGACAGGAGATAGCTAGAGAAAGCCTAGGCTGGCAGACAGGGCGGATCCTCCAGTAACAATGTAGCAAACTTCCAGCAGGCCTCTCAGGCACAGCTGGTAAACAAGCTTCCTGAGAGATGCTCAAGCTAGAGCCTAAGTACTCACTGCTGGGATTGAAAATCAACCAATCAGCTCACCATTAAGTCCCTACTTCCTGCCAATCGGTCCTTAGTACTGACCAATCAGAACAGCTAGTGCGGACCAATCAGCTCACATCTAGTGCTAGCCAATTGGCTTGGACTGAGGGCTATATAAGCACCAGGTTTTGGCCCCAGACTGGCAACCCCTTCTGGTCCCCCTCCCACTGTGGGAGCTTTTCTGTCTTTTCAAAAATTCCTGCTTTCTCACTTTCTGGGTTGTTGGTGTCCCTCATTCTTCCTGGTGTCCCTCATTCTTCCTGGTGTCCCTCATTCTTTCTGGGCATGAGACAAGAACCTTGACCTGAAGAGCTGAAGAAGATCATTGAAGCTGAAGAGCTGTGCACCCCAGAGGCTGCCTTGCCAGCGGACAGAGCTGGCTGAACCAGGAGAACTGCTGGAAGAAGGCGAGACTCTGAAGATGAGACACTCTCAGGGCCTGGCTTGCTAGACCATTAGAGCCAATACTCCAGGGGGTAGGCCTGTCAGTCCACCGAACCAGCAACACTCTCAAGGCCTGGCTTGCCAGCCCATTTGAGTCAATACTCCGGGGGCTAGGCTTGCCAGCCCCTGAGACAACCCTCTCTGGGGCTTGGCTGGCCAACCCACTGAGCTGACACTCTCGAAGCCCATACTGACTTGAAAAATCTGTATCACTAGGCCCCATAATTTTCTTTTTTTCCCTTAGAGATAGAGTCTTATTCTGCAGGGATCATAGCTCACTGCAGCCTCCAACTCCTGGGCTCAAGCAACCCTCCTATCTCAGCCTCCTGAGTAGCTGGGATTATAAGCATGTACACTACACTTGTCTAATTTTTATTTTATTTTTTGTGGAGATGGGGATCTTGCTATGTTGCTCTGGCTGGTCTCGAATTCCTGGCCTCAAACCATCCTCCTGCCTTGGTCTCCCAAAATGCTGGGATTACAGGATGAGTCATTGTGTCTGGTCCCCAGGCCCAATAGGTTTAAAAGAATGGAAGTCATACAAAATATGTTCTCTGGCCATGATAGAATGAAATAAGAAGTCATTTGAGACATTCAGAAGGACATTTGAGACATTCATGGATGTGTAGAAATTAAATGACACGTACTTAAATAATCAGTGGGTTAAATAAGAAAATTTATAGTTGTTAACATCTATATATTGAGTTTCTTAAAAATTAAAAACTTTTGTGTTTCCAAGGATACCATCAATGCAGTGAAAAGACAACCCACAGAATAGGAGAAGATATATGTAAATCATACCTAATAAGAGACTTGTCTCCAGATTATGTAAAGCAGGCTTACAACTCAACAATAAAAAGTCAAATAATCCAATTAAAAATGGGAAAAGGACCGGACTCCGTGGCTCAACCTGTAATCCTAGCATTTTGGGAGGCCAAGGCGAGTGGATTACTTGAGCCCTCAGGGTCGAGACCCACCTGGGCAACTTGGTGAAACCTCGTCTCTACAATAAATCAAAAATTAGCCGGGTGTGGTAGCGTGTGCTTGTAGTTCTGGCTACTTGAAAGGCTGAGATGGAAGGATCACCGGAGCCCAGATCGAGGCTGTGGTGGCCAGGGTCATGCCACTGCACTCCAGTCTGGGTAACAGAGTGAGACTCTTAAAAAAAAAAAAAAAAAAAAGGGAAAAGGATTTGAACAGACGTTTGTCCAAAGAAGACACACAAATGGCCAATAAGCTTATGAAAGATGCACAACAATTGGAAAGTGAAAACAAGAACCACAATGAGCTGCCACTTGAGTGCCACGGCAATGGTTAAAATAAAGACGGTAACAAGTGTTGATGAAGAAATTGGAACCCTCATTCACAGCTGGTGGGAATGTAGAATGATACAGCCGTTTTGGAAAACTGATGGTTCCTCGAAATATTGACCATAGAGTTACCATGTGACCCAACAATTCCTTTCCTAAGCATATACCCAAGAAAACTGGAAGCATGCATTCACGCAAAAACTTGTACATGATTGTTCATAGTAGAATGAATCATAACAGCCCCAAAACTTAAACAACACAAATGCTCACACACTAATGAATGATACATACAATAGAATGTATCCATACGATGTTGTACTATTTGGCAATAAAAAGGACTGAATTACTGATAGTTACAACATTGATGAGCCTTGTAAACATCGTGGTGAGTGAAAGAAGCCAGCCACAAAAAGATCCCATACTGCGTGATTCTACTTATATAACATGTCCAGAATACGCAAATCCATAGAGAGAGCCAATAGGTTAGTGGTTGCCAGCGGATGGGGAAAGGGAAGAATGGGAAGTGACCACTGAGGGTACAGTGTTCATTGTTGGAGTGATGAAAAACTCTAAAACTGAATAGTGATGATGGTTGCACAACCCTGAGGATATATTAAAACCAATGAACTGCATATGTGAGATGAGTGGATTTTATGGCATATAAATTATATCTCAATAAAGCTGTAAAAAATAAAACCAGGTGTCCCTTCTTTGCCTCTCTGTGTTAAAAACAAAACAGGAGTAACTCACCCTGGGCAACATAGCGAGACTGTGTCTCTACAAAAAATTTAAAAATTAGCCAGGTGTGGTGTCTCGCACCTATGGTATCAGCTAGTTGGGAGGCTGAGGCAGAAGGATTGCTTGAGCCCAGGAGGTTGAGGCTGCGGCGAGCCCGCATTATGCCACTGTAGTCCAGCCTGGGCGACAGAATGAGACCTTGCCTCAAAAAAAAAAAAAAAAAAAAATTCTAAGCAAAATAGGCGGGATGATTTCAACCCTTGGATCACTGGTTCTCAACTGGGGGCAATTTTGTCCCCCAGGGGACATTTGACGATGGCATTGTGGTGTCACAGTTGGAGGGAAGGGTGCTACTGGCTTCTAGTGGGCAGAGACCAGAGATCCTGTTTAAACAGCCTACAAGGCACAGGACGGTCCCTGCAGCAAGAATTACCTGATCCCAAACATCAATAGTACTGAGGTTGAGAAATCCTGCCTTAGATTAGATCAAGCTGATCAGGAGAGAGCAGGGCAGGTGTTGCGTCCTGTCACTCCCACAAGTGCAGAGGTCCTTTGGGACAGTGGCCTTTTGCGTGCCGAGGGCAGTTTCTAGAATCCATCCCAGGAAACGCTCCATCAAGGCAATGGTGAGGCTGTGAACCACCGTCATCTTGCTAGACTGTCCTTGGGAGAAATTTCTGTCTGGTCTTGGTTCCAAGA
This sequence comes from Tarsius wallacei, assembly GCA_963574415.1. NCBI lineage: Eukaryota > Metazoa > Chordata > Mammalia > Primates > Tarsiidae > Tarsius > Tarsius wallacei. Next base: position 11,978 of record CAUYQG010218321.1, read on the forward strand.
ATAGCTGCATTTCTCTGTGTAGTCTGTCTCTGCTTTATCTCATGGACACTGTGAGCTCCAGAACAGACCAGACTTTCCTTTTTCAGTTGGCTGCTAGACAGTTTTGAGTCAAACTTACGACCTGCCCTTAGGACAAGCAGAGGTCTTACAATTTTTAGTTTCATTCCCAGTCCCATATTCTCTCTCCTTCTCTCTTTCTCTCTCTTTGAGTTCTGGCTCACTCTGTTGCCCAGGTTGGAGTGCAGTGGTGTAATCACAGCTCGCTGTAGCCTCAGCCTCCTGGACTCAGGCGATCCTCCCACCTCACCCTCCCAAGTAGTTGGGACTATAGTCACACGCCACCACACCTGGCTAACTATTTTGATTTTTGTGTGTGTGTGGAAACGAGGTCTCACTATGTTGCGCAGTTGATCTTGACCCCCTGGGCTCAAGTGATCCTCCTGCCTTGGCCTCCCAAAGTGCTGGGATCACGGGCATGAGCCACTGTACCTGCCCCCCCGCCTCTCTTTTTAAAAATCTGTTTTCTTTCTCTTTATCTCCTTTGCTCCTAGCTTTAGTATTTGCCATCTTGTGGTGTTTTATGTCTTGATGAGCTATTGATGCTGTGCAACTGAACTCTGATTACATAAATAAATAAACACCGAGCCTCTCCTTCGCTGTGGGATGGGAGTGGGGGGTGGAAGGAGGCAGAGAATCTGGCAGAGCTGTGGCATAACAGAGGCAGAGTGAGGCCTGTGGTCAGAGACCGATGACCTCCCCGTGGGGTACACGCTCTCCTGCTCCAGGGACCTGGCTGGGTAGTGAGGAGGCAGGGTGTGAGGAAGTAAGGGTACTCCTGGGGGAGGGATCAGTTGTTCTGGGTTGCTGGGTGGACACTGTGGGCTTTTGGTGTTGGGAAGAGCTGGGCTTTTAGGGGACAAGTAGCATGTGGAGACAGAGCTGGCAGGAGAGGAGTCAGGGCTGGGAGGTGTTATTCAGAGAGTGTTTGAACTGGGAGTCAGGGACTCGGCTTCCAGTCCACCTTTGCTGGCCAAATGACCAAGGAGTCACCTGGCTCCTTAAGTTTTCCTGTCACTAAAACAGGGAAATAATTAATACCCGCTAGGCCAATCTTTAGGGCTGATGTGGGAACCAAATGAGACCCAGCAGTGCAATTGCCAGAGTGCTTGATTTATTGTTGGGCTGCAAACCTTTCCTTTCCTTTATTTAAAAAAAATTTTTTTGAGTTGGAGTCTCACTTTGTCACCCAGGCTGGAGTGCAGTAGCACACTCACGACCACCCCAGCGTTGACCTGCTGGGCTCCGGTGATCCTTCCGCCTCAGCCTTCCAAGTAGCTGGAACTACAGGAGTGTGCTACCACACCTGGCTAATTTCTGATTTATTGTAGAGACGAGGTCGCGCCAAGTTGCCCAGACTGGTCTCGAACCCGTGGGCTCAGGCAATCCACTTGCCTCGGCCTCCCAGAGTGCTGGGATTACAGGCTGTGCCACCGAGCCTGGCCCACCTTTCCTTTCCTTTAAATGTTCTAAGGACAATGCTGTGATAAACATACGTGTGCAGGTATCTTTTTTATAGAGTGATTTGAGTTCTTCTGGGTATATTCCCAGTAAGGGGATTGCGAGTTCACATGGAAGTTTGATTGTTAGAACCTTTAGGAATCGCCGCCCTGATTTCCACAGAGGTTGTACTAGTTTACACTCCCACCAACAGTTAGAAGTGTTCCCTTTTCACCACATCCTCTCTAAAATCTGTTATTTTTTGAGTTATTGATGATGGTCATTCTGACTGGAGTTAGATGTATCTCAGTGTAGTTTTAATTTGCATCTCCTTGATGACTAGTGAGGCTGACACTGTTGGTTTCATGTTCATAATAGCAAGAATGTGGAACCAACCGTGCTGCCCATCAAAAGAGGACTGGATAAAAAAATGTGTTACATATACACAATGGAATATAGCAGCCATAAAGAAGAACAAAATCATGAACTTCGCAGCAACCTGGATGGACTTAGAGTCTATAATACTGAGTGATCTTTAACATAAACAAAGAGCTGAGTATCACATGTTTTCACTCATAGGTGGACCTTGAACAACTATCGTAATACTA
>CAUYQG010218322.1:0-29019 GCA_963574415.1 Tarsius wallacei
AGAACATGTGGTACTCTGTTCTTTGTTTCTGTGATAGATCACTGAGTATGATAGACTCTAAATCCATCCAAGTTGCTGCGAAGTCCATATGTTTGTTCTTCTTTATGAATGAGTAATATTCCATTGCATATATGTACCATATTTTAAAAATCCAGTCCAGTTTCGATGGGCAGCACAGTTTTTGCTGTTGTGAATAGTGTAGCAATCATCTTTCAAGAACTCTTCATGGGAACAGTATTGAAAGTGACACAGAATTTTTATTTTGGAAGCTCAAGCCGTCCAGGGAAACCAGGGTGTGATTCTCAATGAAGTGAAGGAACAAATCTGTCCCAAGTCCGTGTCTCCATGGCCATTCCCTTTCCATGTTTGGAATGACTCTGCTCAAGGTCCCTTGCCTCCTCCCTTGCCCTCCAGCTTCTTTTACAAGGAGGTACCCAAGCCCCTGAGCAATCCCCGAAGACCCAAACCTGTGAAGTTTCAGTGCCTGGGAGCTGAAACCTTTCCTGGTGGATGATCTCGAAGCATTGCTGACACCCAGTGTTCATGACCCCACTGAAGAAGCATTGTCAGCAGAAAGGCCAAGGCGTTCTGAAGTCAGTTCTTGACAATTCAGCTCCCCCAGGGAAAGCCCCACTTGCCTTCCTAGTTGGTCACGTTTAAACCTCCTTTTGATGACTCTGTGCAAGTCTGGCCTTCTCGGGCATTGCCAGGCAACGTGCTTGGAACAATTGCACCTCCTCTTTCGCAATGTGACTTTCTTCATGTTAATTCTCCCCGGTTGCCCCCGGCAACACGCCTTCCTGCCCTGCGAGCTTCACTTGCTCTGTTAAATCCAGTCACTCCAATCGATCGAGCAGATATTTCTGGATGTGGCCATCGTATTCCAGACCCTGGTCAGAGCATGCAGGATTATACATGATCTCTGTTCCCGTAGCAACAATCCCAGGCACAGCTTCTGTGGAGAAAGCTAATGGTTCATTTGGAAAACAAAAAGCTTAAAAACCCTGACTATGCTTCTCTCAAAAGATCGAACTTTTTCATACTCTATCTTGTCCTACAGTTTGGCGACAGAGCCGGGCTGGACTGTCTTGCTTTAGGGCCTGTATACACCTTAACAAATGACCTAAAGTGGCTGAATTTTGCTTCCTTCTTTTGGGGGCGGGGTGGACAGACACACACACACACACACACACACACACACAAACACACACACACCAGGGCAAAGTTCTATGGCAACCAAAATATATTCCTGAAACTTGATTCCTGCTATAAAACTTTAAGTGAATATATACAGAGAAACGTGGACACGTTGTGGGGGGGGGTAGATGTAGAGTCAGAATTAATGAACTGTGCTGCTATTTATCATGAGTATTAGGACTCATATCCTTCTGCCTCTCATCAGCAGAATAGTCACAATAATATTAATTCAGAGCTAGATGGGAGTTTCCATTGGTTCCTATGTGACAAGTATTTCAACAAGTACCCAGCACCTAAGCGATTGCTATATTATTATCTTTACTATCATTCTATAAGATGGAAATAGTCATTAAAGATTTATGCAAAGGACTGGGTGGCAGAAGGAGCATAATAGATGCTAACTATTATTATCATGGACAATCTATGCATTTGTGGCCAGATTGAAGAAAATGGTGTCATGGTTAGAGTGGAAAATGGATAGGTTTGCTGGTTCTAAGTGCTGGAAATGTTCAGAGGAGAAAAAGTTTTCACACAGGTGGAGATGGACTAGCAGAAAGTACTCTGGGACTATGATTGAGGAGACAGAATTAGATACCAAAGCAAAGAGAAAGAATTACATCCTTGTGTCTGAGTCTCTACACTGCAGAAGATAAACAGCACAAGTAATTAAAGAAAAATCGAGCTGATGTGAACATTTTGCCTTTTAGCTCATCATAAGCTAGAAGCTGCTTTTTCTTTGGTCAATATTTACCTCCTGAACTGAGAAATGAGAGTCAATACTCACTTCCTATTGTTGGTACATCTATTTTCTGTACACTACACGTAAGCGGCCTACACACATAGGCACCAAAACATTAATAGCTATATCAATAGAAAATCAACAATATTCATTTATTTTTAATGGTCATCGCCACTGAAACACCAAACAGTGCAATGTGTTCAAGACAAAGAGGAACACTTAGCATGATAGATGTCTGTGGGTAATTGATTTAGGTTAACAACTTCCTCTCCTAATGGTGCTAATTGCGTTAATCAACAAGCTGATTTCATCAGAGGCTTTCAAAGGCCCATCCTGGAGGTTGCCAGCTCTTTCTCTGGTTGATGAGTTAGTTCCCCTAGTGAAGACACCCAGGCTCCATTTATAATCATCAGCAGAACTGTTTTAGTGATGGGTTGCAGTCCAACCAATTAACCCGTTCAGCAGTCTGTGGCTCTGTTAAGATTCCTGAGTCTGGTTAATTGGGCAAATCAGGTGTGCTGCAGTACATTGTTGGCAGTGGTGTTAGTGGTGTCATTTTGGGCTACCCAGAATTTTCTCCTTAGCATAGTCAACCAGTTTCTTCAATGTGTACTCATCCAGCTTCATTGAGAAGAAGGACCCAGGAATAAAGGGAAAAAATACCCTTACAACACATTAATTTTGGTGGGAGTGTCCCGACAACCTGTTAACCTGTAGGTGCTTGCTCTCAAGGCCTCCAGAAAATTCCTATGCCATAAACAATCACTGTACACTTTTGAGTGCTCCCATGTCCTTTTAGTGGAGTCCTGTTTGGCTTATGTTACCCGAGCTCCCCTCTGCTGCTTGCAATCAAGAATTTCCAGCTGGTTCAAGTCATCAAACTGGCTTGATTACTCACGCCAATTCCAATTGATTGATAGAATGTCATCTTAAGAAGGATCCAGAGGCTTCGTCTAAGAACTATGGAAAGAGTATAGCACTTGCTTAGCAATATCTGCCTAGAATAAGGGGTGGTGAGGGCAATGGAATGGGGGCAGAGTATTGCTGATGTCAAATATATGCCAGGGTCCTAGAGACACTGAGCAGAGTGATTAAGTGGGATCTCTGGAGCCGGCATGCCTGCGTGCACATCCTGTTTCTCCCACTTCTTAGCTGTGTGATCTTGGACAAGTCACTTAACTTGCTGTGCCCCATTTTCCTCAACTGCACGATGAGGATATGGGTGCACTCCTCTAGAGTTGCTGTGAGAATGAAATAGGTTAATAGCAAGCAAACAGACTTAAAACCATATTTGGCACACAGGAAAGTCTAAATAAAATGCTATCTATGACTACTGGTGTTGTATCATTGTTGTTATACTTGGGGTGTAGGTACTAGAAACCTGAACAGTGAACAAATGCATGAATAGACAGAAGAATGGATGACTTGCAGTCCTGAGGTAAAATAATTCCAGAATATTCAGCATATTAAAGTCTGTGGCTGTTGCCATCATTTTCTTGATTTGATTCTCTGAAGTTTTCTCTGTCTTTTTAAAAAATTTCTTTTCTTTTCTTTTTTTCTTGAGTCAGGGTCTCACTCTATCCCCAGGCTGGAGTACACTGGCACAATCATGGCTCACCACAGCCTCAACCTCCTGGGCTTAATTGATCCTCCCACCACAGTCTCCCAAGTAGTTGGGACTACAAGCGTGCACAAGCATTCCTGTCTAATTTTTTTAGTTTTTTGTAGAGACAAAGTCTCGCTATGTTGCACAGGCTGGTCTCGAACTCCTGGGCTCAAGTGATCCTCCCACCTTGGCCTCCCAAAATGCTGGAATTATAGTCGTAAGCCACTAAACCTGGCCCTAAGTCTTCATAGGAAGCTTTTACAAATTTACAAATTTCGATCCTGACCCAGGAAATAGTCTTTATGTGCATCTAATACACACAGTATCTATCTTTATCTAATATTTATTAATCTTCTATTTTTACAACAGCTAATGTTAACTCCTCTCTTATTATATATCAACCACTATGCTGAACACTTTACATATATTTTCTCATTGGAATGTCCCAAAAACATAGGATGGAAATAGTTTTTCTCCTCATTTCACATATGAGGAAACTGAGGCACAGAGCAGGGCAGCAACTCTGCGACTGACAGTGGATAGAGCTGTGATATGGACCCAGGTGGCCTGGCTCCTGGATTCCATACCACCCTGCCGCCTCCAAGAGCTCCTCGTTTTCCTAAACATGGAAAAGTAGAAAGAATAAAAGAAAAGCCATTCATGACCCTACCATCTTCTGAGTAAGCTGAAGGATGCTTATTTGGGTCTATGGGATTAATGAAAATCATAGCTGGCACTTACTGAGATCCAGGTTAGGACCAGACACTGCGCCTAATGCTTTATGGCACTATCTCATTTAATTGACACATCAAGCGTCTGAAGTAGGTGCTCCTGTTGCCTTCGTTTTACAAATACAGAGACAGATACTTAAGTCTTTTTTGGAGGAGTCTCCAAAAGCCATAACCTGACCTGAGACAAGATATCAAGGGAAAGCAGTTTACTGGACAGGTGACCTCAGGGCACTGGGCGGGGAGTGTGTTGTCAAGTTAATCACCTTTGCAGACAGCAGGGGCTCAATCTCACCTGGGAACACAGAACATGCACCACAGATAAAAGACTGGATCCCATCGGCGGATGACTGAGGGCCACAGGGTGGGAGCATGAATTCAGGCCACTTCCCTTCTGTCCCGTGCACAGGCAGAAAATGCCCTTAGGTCGAGAAGCCAAGGTGCTGAGAGCTGCAAGTCTGACCTCTTGCACTGAAATAGCAAAGGCCGAAGGAGCTGGGAGGGCACCCTGGCATCTGCCACACTCAGGACCTCCTTACTCAAGGTGACACACCTGCTACCTGCAGCCGGCTTAAAAAGTCAAGTCATTGCTTGTTTAAATAATTCCAGAAAAAAGTCATGGGTTTCCCACTGCCTAGCCATTCCCAATCCTCCACCACGCCCAGGTCCAATCTGTGGTCCTCGTCTACCCCGGCAACACACGAAGGCTCAGCTTCCCGGGAGTACAAGAGACAACTGCATTGCCAGGTTTGGTTTTGTTTTCACCAATCTGGGGAGACTTGGCCGAGACACTGACTCCCACTGACTTCGGATTCAATAATGACTTCAGCTCAGTTCCCTCCCTTCTATCGAAGGCTGGTGCCTTACTATTAGTAAGAGGATTGATTTTTTTAAAAAAATGAGCTTGTTACTGAACCTATTTAACAGCTATTGAACTACCCATGTTTAAATATTTACTCTGCACGATTCCAACCTGTTGGTCCTTCCTCGCTTCTGACGTGGGATAGATGTCTCTCCTCAGAATGTCCATCTCCGTGGCTTCCGTGAATAGAAAACTTCAAACGTTGCAATATTAATTGGTACATTCAGGGAACTGAGTGTTTAGAGAAAGTGGCTCTTATGTATAACTGAGACTTAACATGAAATCTGGGTACCTGGCACACCCAAACTCTTTTATAGGTGATCTTTGTATCTCATTGCATTCATTCATTCATTCATTCATTCATTCATTCTGCGCCTATGTGTCAGGCACCCAGTGGTGACCAGGGACACCTATAAAACAATGTATTTTCTTGTTGTATCTTATCATGGCCCATCATGTTAAGTATCTCCTCCCACCCAGGTTTGAGGATGTAAGAGTTTCCTCAAAATATGGGGATCACTGGTTCCTTTGAGAATCTGATGAAAAGCAGTAAAATTTCCCATGTGAGCTCATCATTTTGCCTTCAGTTTCAGTACAGTTACCCATGGGTCCTGGGATTATGAGAATCAGGGCAAGGTCTTGGGGAAGTAACTGCTAGAAGTCTCTTTGTTCACCAAACTCCTAATAGGCAATCATTGTTCTCTCCATTTATTTTCTAAACTTTGAAAGTTCTAGTCTTTTAGGAATGTACACTCTGTTAGTACTTTGTGTCCTTTAGCTAGTCATACGTTCAACCTATTTACTTATTTTTCCTATTTCTTATTTTTTATTTTTTACAGAAGGGTCTCACTATGTTACCCAGGTTGGCCTCAAACTTCTGGCCTCAAAGGATCCTCCCTCCTTGGCCTCCTAGAGCTGTTGAATTACATAAAGGCGTGAGCCACTGTGCCCGGCTCCCCTAAGTTCACTCTATACAATCAGTAACATTTCCCTTTTTTACTTTAAAAAAATAACTTTACTTCATACTTGTAGGACACATACACAGAGACTCAAACCCTCTCTCATGATGTGTGGGCATTTCTCTGAAAGGTAAGAAATTATCCCTATCAGCATTTCAACCTTTCTCAGAGCTTTTCAACATCACAATCCCTGCTGAGCCCGGTCCATCACTTTACAATCGAATTAACCTTATTTGAAGGCAGTTTGACATCTGAAATTGTTTTCAGTTGTAAAATTTAGAAATTTTTAATATCTATGTCTGATGCAACAAATAGCACATTTAAATTGTGGAAAGCTTGTTAATTTATACACCCATAAATTTTATCATATACGCATATAATAGCTATCACTTATTAATCATTTATTATATGTTCTTTAATTGTATTATTTCTCTTGACTCTTAGGAAGATGTTGTTATGAGCTCATTTTTTAGAAGAGAAAAGAAAGTTTGAGAGAGAAAATTCATTTTCCCAAAGAAACCCAGGTAGGAAGTGATGAAGCCAGGATTTGATACATAGGTCTCTGACATCAAATCTCACTTGCTTAACCACTATATTACGTCTGTTGCCCAGAAGAAGCTATTTTTTTTTTTTCATTTTGGTACCTTCACCTTGATTTTCAAAATGTATTTAAAATTATAAAGTTTTATTTTGATTTTATTTTGTATTCTTCCTTTTGTCCTAGCATTATCAGAAGCATGTTTTTTACATGTCAGTAAAAACTTTCTAAATAGCTTTAATTGCTATTTAATTGGTACCTGACCATTCCCCTATCAATAGTCCTTCAGGATCTTTTAGAATTTTTTCTTTTATGCATAACACTGTAGAGTACATCTTTAAGCAGGAATGTGTGTGTAGACTGATTTTGAAAATAAGGTTGCAGATTTGAGCTCTTCGTGTTTGTTTTCCTTTTGTTTTTGGTAAGTCTTAGAGAGGTAGACACATTTCTCTGATCAAAATGAGTCATGAATTATACCTTATCTCTACCCTGAACCCATTTCTCAAAACTGGACTCTTAAAGGCACATGACTCACCTTCTTTTCCACATTGCCTAAGTGGGTTCTTATTGTATAATGTTCAGCAATCCAAATGATATCTTTAAAATATTTGAAGTGTGGGTTACCTCATAGCATCTATACACGTAGAGCTGATGAGCAGACAACCTCAAGAAGTAGAAAGTCCAGATATATTTGGAGATTGGCCTTGGAATCTATTATGTAAATTAGAATAGCAATTTTACCTTGTAAATTGAATGGAGCTAACAACGAAATGCTTTTGCATTCTCCAAGTATTTGCTGACTCCAGGTGAATAGGGGAGTGGAGATATTTGCTGTATCGCAAAAGCAAGTCCATGGAGGGTGCGGGTGGGAAGGTTTGTTTAAAATCCCACCTGACTTCTCTCTGATCACTTAATTTGTCACAGTGTGTTACAGCTTCCTGTGGAGTCATCTTTATCCTCCAGCAGATCAGGAATTTCAGGAAGCCATAAATGTATGTCTGGTACACCGTAGAATCCCCAGGGTTTACAATATAGTATCTGGCAACATGGTGGGAATTCAGAAAATGGTGTCAAAAGGAAGCAAACAAGTGAGAAAGCCAGTCATCGACAATCTTGCAAAAACAGTACTTGGGAAAGAACCCTGCTTGTTAGCAGTTGTCAGGCATTGGAAGACTTTTGCACTGGCTGGTCTGGCTCAAACCCTTCCCCTGTTAGAAAGGGGATGCTCTTGGGTCAGTCTCTTAAAATTCAGAGAGCATCGCCTGGCTGGAACTGTGCAATCTTTGGCCTCTCGTGACTCCCTGGTCTGCTCTTTATCTTCTTCACTCTCCACAGGCTATGAAGAACAGGATTAATTTATGGTGCTATGAAGTGCACCGGCCTTATCAAGGGTTTTATGGGTTAATGCCCGCGTGTTTCCCCTCCCTTACCTTTGGTCCTGGAGCTCATGTTTATAGGGCAGGTTTGAACGTGAGAGGGAGGACTAGGTGAGGAGGAAGGCAATTAAAAGGCTTCCATTCGCCTGCTGGCCTATTTGGAGCAGGTAAGACTTGCCCAGGTGTGGGCAGGGGGCCCTTCACCCAGAGCCCTATCTCTGCAGGGAGATAAATTCACAGTTAATAAAGATAAGGGCCCCAGAGAAATGACATGAGCTGGAACGCACTGCCAGCCCAGCCCAGCCCAGTCGATCAAAGCCAACGGTGACTAACTCTCTCAGTGGGAAATACCGGGGGTCAGAAAAGGTTTTGTGTCATGGGGCTAGTGAGGAAAAGCCAGCTTGGACAGGAATAGCTTTGAACCCTGTCTTTGTCACTTGATAGCCATGAGGTCTCGGGCAAGTGTTTTTTACCTCTTTAAGCCTCCATCGATGGTCCTCTTTCTCCTCTGTCCTACGTCTCTCTGGAGGATGAACTATAACAGCCTGTGAAAAGCCACTGGCTTCACTTTGGGAACAAAGTGGGTGCTCCAGAAACGTGAATCCCCCTTTATCATTTTCTTCCTTTGAATGTGTCTTTGAAGATAAATTGATTGGGTTGGCTTCTATTCCTTCATTGAGTAAGTCGTTGATTCATGCAACAGACCTATTAAGCACTTACTGAGTGCCAGAATCCAGGCTTAGCAGGGAAGACATGAATACTAGATGCAAAAGCTGACCTTACAAAGCTATAGCTTAAAACTGATAACTGCCATGTATTGAAAATTTACTCTATGCAGTGTTTTCCTTGTACTCACTCATTGACTTCTTATAATAATTCTTTGAGTTAGATACCACGATGATCCCATTTTACTGATGGGGAAACTGAGGCACGGGGTCATTAAGCAACTTACCCCGAATGCCACGATTAATGTCAGAGTATAAATATACCCTCTAACCCTTGTGCAGGAAGCCACAGGAGGATAATTATTAACCCTCTGCACTTGGTAACTTAACCATTTGGGGGCTGTTGGTGGAATTTGGCTAATCCTCACTAATCTGAAGTGTGTGGTTCACAGCCCCTGGGAACTGGTTAGGAATGGCGAATCTCAGGCCCCACCCCCGACCTGCTGAACCAGTCTCATTTTGATAAGGTTCCAGGGTATCTGCATGTCACCGGAATTTGTAAAGTGTTTGCCTATAAGGCCAAATGATCCTTTCAATGGTGTAATAAAAATAGCAGTTAGAGAGAGAGACCTGTCAACTTAAGCCACCCAGGTAGTGCCACTGTATAACCTTGAAGTAATGGGGTCAGGGGAACCTGTGAGATCCCATGGAAAATACCCTGAGCGCCCCTAAAGTGGTTTGACCTCACATTTCTTCAATCCCCTCAGGACTCTGCCATTGTCTCCCATGTTTTCTCTAAAGCGGTCAAGGGGGCCAAACTCCTCTTTGGCATAGACTTGCCTGAGATGTTTCCTAAGCAGAGATTTGGACCTGCAAAACACGCCTGTTGTGAACATGGGTAGAACTCAGGCCAGTGCCTGCCCTAAATCAGCTCCATTTCTCTTACTCTCAAGGAGGCACCCTGGAATGCAATCCAGAGTGACCTCATTACATAATAATCACAGATCTTCATAGAATATTATATAAGGCATCCCTCAGTCCTGTAGAAAACAGTCTCGAGGCTTCCCATGCACTTATACTAAAACCTTCTCCTTGCTGTGGCCTGTAGGACCTTATGTGATCTGTCCCTAGACCCCTCTTTCACTTCAGCCCCTTTTAGCTGCTCTGGGCTCACTCAATTTCAGTCTCACTGGCTGCCTTGATATTGTTCAGACCGATCAAGCCAGTTTCTGCCTTACAGCTGTCCCTGGGGGTATTCCCCAGGGAGCCTCAGACTCATCTCAGTTCACAGTTGACCTCAGAAACCCATCACTGACCCACTCTCCACTGTCCTCATGGCCCTCGCCACTATGATTTAGCTGTGAATGATTTAGCTGTCCACCTCTTCACTATATATTTCTCTGTTAGACTGTCATGAGGGTGGCCATTCACCTGTTCCAATGACTTCTGCGTCCTCAGGACCAGGAACACACAAGACCTGTTGAATGAATGAATACGTGTGGGAACCTATTCTAATGATTTACTTTCAAGTAAATCATTCCCAAACTTTAGTGACTGAAGAATCATTAGAAATAAATTACATGTGTTACCAGTCAACTGACCACAGGTCTTCTGTTTGCCTTGGAGGGCTGAGATTTGAGAACCACCCAAACTCAACCATTGTGTTAGTTTAGGATTACTGCTGTCGTGGATTACTACAAATGTGGTGACTTAAAGCAGCACAAGTTTGCTATGTTACAGTTCTGGAGGTCAGAAGTTCTAAAATCAAGTGTCGGCAGGACACTCTGGGGGAGAATCTGTGTCCTTGTCCTTTTTCATTTTCTAGAGGCTTCTCACATTCCTCGGCTCGTGGTCCTGCTTGAAGACAGCAATGGCATCACTCTGACCTCTGGTTGTCTTCACCTGGCCTTCCCTGACTCTGATCCTCCCATTTCCCTCTTAAAAGAACCTTTGTGATGACATTGGGCCCACCAGGGTGACCCAGAATAATCTTCCATCTCAGGAGCCTAAACCTAATCATACTGGTTAAGTCACATTCACAAATTCCAGGAATTACAGAGATTAGGATGTGGAAGTCTTTGAGAGAGACCATTGTTCTACCCACCCTACTGACTTTACCGTCCCTCGCTCACACCCCAAAAAAGGTGATTCAGGGCGTTCTTTGTGGAGCTGATGTATGCTGTCTAGATCCCCATTGCTCGTTTACCCCCAAGCTTTTTCTTTCTCTCTCTAGGCCTCCTCTATTTCCCTTCCCCCAAGATTCCTTCCTCTATGCCACCTTGGCACTTGAGATTTTCAGGATGTTCATGTTAGGTAGATATTCACGTTATTATCAATTTTTTTTTTGGACAGAGATACCCAACCTTTAAATGTTAGTATTAATCACTGTCCACTTTGGATTTGCCACATTGACCTAGTAGATTCCAAGTACCATGAGATGCATCATATTTGCTTTGTTTGTGTAACTTTTGTACCACCCACAAAGATATTTAAATCCTCTCAGGAGAGTCACTCACCCAGACTAGGATCTTGGAATGTTCTAGAATAAACATGAAATCAATTCTTCACATCCATTCCATGAAGAAAGGGTTCCTTTCATTCCCCAGCTCACAAGGTAGATCCTAGGGGGAGTGGGGGACAGGAAATGACTTGAGAAGATAAACCTGGCCCAGTGGTCCTGTGAGTGGTGTCACTGAACAACAAGAAGAGACAAGCTGGTTAACGAGAAATGTCTTGGTAGGCACCATTTTCTCTAGAGTCCAACGAGGTTAAACTACAGTCCTAATGGACTCAGAGAGCCTGGGACTAAGTACTGGCACTAAGACCTTGCTCTGAAAGCCCATCATTTTAGAGTTCTGGAACTTTCCCTAGCTTAGGCAGTGCTATCAGGCAGAGGTTTTTGAAGGGTCAGGTGGGATCCATGGAGGAGGGGTTAATTCTCATTGCTCTTGGGTCATCTCTCTCCGCATATCTTCATAACTCCTGAGAGACCTGGCTCCTGACTGCTTGTTTTGAAGGTGTGGCACCTGTCTCTGAACCTCCCCCCACCAGCTCACTGGTGCCATCATGTTCTGATTAGTATTAATAATTGATTTATACAGCACCTTTTACAAGCCTGCAAATACTCTCTACAATCAGCCCCTGTGTAGACGCACGCATCACTTCACCCTCAGACGATAAGCCGCCACCTCATGGGGCGGGGGGAGGTATGGCGGGCGCCAGTCACCTCGGTGGCGCCAACGATGTGACAAGGAGACAGTTTGATGCAGGAAGTAGGGCAGCGCCTTATCTCTGCTGGCTGGGGTGGGGGAGTGGGTGGAGGTGATTCTGGGCCTCTTATTAATAAGTCGAAAGATTCTACCACTGAGAAGCCCAGGCCAGGGAAGCATCTTTCGGCCATAGGCTTGCTGAATCACCCCATTATATAGATGAAAAGAGACCTGAGAGGCCACAGAATAAAAAAGATGCCAGTGGCAGAGATAGGATAAAGCCAGCACATGTATGAGTCACATCCGCATGTAACGTGGGGCCCATATGCCCCTGTGCCCCCTGCCAAGGCAAAGCACAAGATAGAAGAGGTCATCCCAGGCTCAGGTCATTGGCTGCTGTATTTTATGGGGCTTGGGACACTCATATTCTGAGGCATCCTTGGTTAGCGTTTGGAAGAAGTTGAGGTTTTTCAGGGCTGCAGAGTGTGATCATTTTGATGTGACTCTGTCTGTTGGAGTTCATTTAAAATATTTATCTGAGTGTTTCCGAGAGAATTGACATCGTCATGTAGCTTAAGAACACAAGTGCTGGATTGAGTCCATTTCCTGGTGGTCTTGAGTGAGATCATTCATGTAGAGACAGATTCTACAACTTATTAGCTGAGTGATCATGGGAAAGTCACAGATGCTTCTGGAACCTCAGATTCTTCATTTATAACAGTAATATAACAAGGGGTGCAGCACAGTGCCCGGAGAATACTTGGTACTCTGCAAAGATTAGCTATTTATTATTGTATCATCATGACTGTCATCAACACATCCGTCATCCTCATCAAACAGCAATGTTCTCCTAGACCTAGGAGAAATGAAACATCTTGGTAAATCCAGGAATAACCCACTTTTCCAGGAAGGAGAGAGAAGACACAGAGAGAGGGTTCTGTGGTTGCTCAGATTCTAGTATCTTGTGAGTCAATGGGAAGAATTCAGACTCACCCAAGAGCAAAGGCCAAGGGATAAGTCAAAATTCTTGGAAAGCCAAGTGGAAGGACTCAAAGACCAGGAATAAAGAACCAATTTCCTAGGAAGATGGGCAATGGAGTATAGTCTAAGATGAGAAGGAAGCTAGGACTCTGCCGGAAACATCTAGATCAGGATTTCCCAACTTCATTCCACTCAACACCAGTCCATGCTTCATGAACCAAGGACAGCGTGAAGAAGTAAGTAGGTGAATGGCAGCTTACTCTTCCTTCCTCCTGGAGTGTCACAAAGTTTCTCTATGTAGTAAAGACTCTGAGAAGTCCTGCAGTTAAAGAAACACGTTGAATTTAATTTAGCTCAATATTCTCCAAGTCACAAAGTTTCTCTATGTAGTAAAGACTCTGAGAAGTCCTGCAGTTAAAAAAACACATTGAATTTAATTTAGCTCAATATTCTCCAAGTCCTTTTAACTCTTGGACCTTTTAATTTTATTGTATAAAATAATACATACTCTCTCTAACATACCCTGAGAGAGATTGATTTAGATCATGAGAATTTGGAAAAATCATGTCTTCCACGGCCAGGAAAAATATAGATTTTAAAAATTGAATCTATGTGGTTTTAATGCACCCTACTGAACATAATCTTTCTTTGAACTTATGAATAGACACCATGACTTCTAAATTATTGCCATTATATTTGGAAGTTTTGGTCTGGATTTTGTAGCTATTTCAAGTGACTTGCTTAAAGATGAAAGATTGGGGAATAGCTATGTTCCCAATTTGTGATAGTGCCAGTATTATTCACCACAATGTCAAAACTCTCTGTGATAAGGCAGGTACAACCCTAGCAGCTGTTGTCAGTTGCGAACGCCATTTATAAAATCCTGACTATGTACCCTCCCCTACACTACGTAGGTGTCATGTGTTACCTTGTGCAGTCCTCCAAAGGAGAAACTGAGGCTCAGAAGAGGTAGATAGTTTGCTGAAAGGCCTATCACTAGGAAGTAGCACTTGAACCCAGAACCAACCCTCAGAACAAAGCCATGGCTGTCACATTGCCACCCCACATTGACCCACTCACTCTTCATTCCTCTCTATGTCCCAAATCCTCTCAGAGTGACATAAGGGTTATACCTATGGCCAGGAGCTGTGGCTGCCCTGAGGAGTGGGAAGCTGAGGACCAGCACTTAGGCTACTGAGTCACCCACAGCTATACAGTGGCTGAGGCACCACCTTGGGGTGGGGGGGCAGAATATAAACAGGCCTCAGACCCCTGGGGCTCTGTCATGTGGACCTTGTCCTCTGGGTGCCAGATGCAGCCAGGTGTCGCTTTCATTTTCTGAGTCTTACCCTTGCACACACCCAGAGAGACTTCACATGGGCACACACGTGTCATCCTGTCACATAAATGCTCAGGAGGGGTACCGGCTCCTCTGGCTTGCCCAGAACTATGCTGGTTTTTAACATTTTAACACTGAATGTCCCAGGTCCTATGAAAACCTTCAGACCCTGGCCACCTGGCCATATTACTCCCTCTGCTAGCTAGCAATGGGCACCTTGAGGAAGGAATGTATTAGGCTCACAATCATGCCAGGGTATAAGTTTTGTAAGGGGCAGCTTCTTGTTCAACACTGTATCCTCAGATGACCCAGTATGTGGCTGAAAACAGAGTAGATTAATATTTGCTGCATCGGACTGAAGTGAAAACAACTTAATAGGTCCTTTAGCCCATACAGAGACTGACAAGTGGGACTTGTCTAAAGGTAAGGGGATCCTAGGTTCAGGGCCTTTAAAAATAACCAGCTTTGCAACTGAAACATGCCATAGAAGTAGAAAGTCTGGAAGTGAAAAAAAAAACCCTCATTGGAAGATAAAGCAAAACAAAAATCAACAAGGTATTTGTTAAATCTGGTACTTCACTAATTCTCTAAAAGTACTTTTAAAAACAATGCCTGCAACTCCTCTGTCATTCATTAGATGAGGGCTTATGCTTGCTAGCTCCTTACCTTGTGGGTTTGCACACAAGGGCACACAATACTCCTTTGAACTTGCCCAGCAAACCCACAAGGTAGGCACTACTTTTATGCACAACTTGACAAATGAGGAAACCCAGGCTCAGGCCGGTTAGATCACTCGCCCAACATTGCAGCTAGGAGGGGCACAATGCAGATGGCTTGGATTCAGGTGACCTAAAAGCAGGGCCCGGGCACCACCCACTAAGCCATACTACTCCCTCTGCTAGCTAGCAATGGGCACCTTGAGGAAGGAATGTATTAGGCTCACAATCATGCCAGGGTATAAGTTTTGCAAGGGCAGCTTCTTGTTCAACACTGTTTCCTCAGATGACCCAGTATGTGACTGAAAACAGAGTAGATTCTCGGTTAATATTTGCTACATCGGACTGAAGTGAAAACAACTTGTATTTTCCTTGCATAGAGCAAAAAAATATTTTGCAGAAGCCCTAGTCTATTTCAGCTAGGCTGTTTTCTTTATTTATTTGCCAGATTAAGAGTCACTGTAGGCCGGGCTCAGTGGCTCAGCCTGTAATCCCACGCTTTGGGAGGCCGAGGTGAGTGAATTGCTTGAGTCCGTGGGTTCGAGACCCGCCTGGCCAACTTGGTAAGACCTCATCTCTATAACAAATCAAAAAATTAGCCAGGCATGGTAGTCCACGCCTGTAGTTCTGGCTACTTGGAAGGCTGAGGTGGAAGGATCGCCGGAGCTCAGCAGGTCGACGCTGGGGTGGCCAGGAGCGTGCCACTGCACTCCAGTCTGGGCGACAGAGTGAGACTCCAACTCAAAAAAAAAAAAGCCACTGTAATATGACTATCTTCTTATTAGAGTATAAAATACACACACACATATATAATATAGAATACACATACATAATACAAATATAATGCCTATTATACACCCATATATTATACATATACGAACAAGTCCATACTATTTTATTCACTGCTGCTTCTTAGCTACTACCCCAATGCCTGGCACATAGTATAGGCTCAATAAATATCTGTTGAATGAAAGATGAATAAACACAGGCTGTCCAATAAGAATACACTGAGTAGAGATATCCATGTTGCTCCTAAGAAAACTCCCCTATCCACTTATAGGCTTATAGGCCTTGTCTTAATCCAGCGATTTCACCAGAAAGGATTGGACTACCTCAGCTGTGAGGATCATTGTCTCTGGACATCTGTTTCATGGCAGGAAAAAAAATGCCAACACATTCTCCATCTTCTTTTTAAGCCAGCACCATGAGTAACCTATCTAGCTAGTTCCACTGGGAAATGACAGCCCATAAAGATTTGGGTTTGGCTCCTGGGGAATATCTACAGATGAAGGAACCATCCCATCATAAGAGCCAACCTATACACAGCACTTCACTATGTGCCTGTCAGTCTGCTGAAATGTTTCATATAATTAACTCAATTATACTTCACAACTCTATGGCGTTGGTACCATTTAATCCCCAATTTACAGATAAGAAAATGAAGGTTCAAGAACTGTGTAACTTGCTCAGGGTCACAGATCTTGTAAGTCTGGCTTGAGGCCACGGTCTAGCCCCTATAAGGTGTTCCCCACAACCTGCCAAACAAAAGGTGACAAATTGCTTGGGTGACCAATCCCATAATTGCTACTACGTGGTCTTTATCATGCAAGGGACTGATATTCTCAAAGAATAAAGACTCATTTCTTAAGTGGCACAAAAATATGATTAATCATCAAAACTCATAGCTACCACACAGCACCTCACACCATCAAACTTTATTCTCTTAGAAAAAAAACCAGGAAAAGTGTCACTCAGTAAGTGAGAATTCTGGAAAGCCTCAGCAAGGACTGCCTTTCTTCTACCACCCAAAAGTAAGGACAGGTAGGTAGTGAAAAATGTGAAGGGTAAAGAATTGATTGTGCTGTTATCTGAAGGCACAAAATTTCACCCAGTTTTTCACCAGCTCCTGAATGTACCGTGTGCTGCTCAACTCTGACCCTTGGCTTATGTTATTGCTTCTGTCTCAACAGTCCTTTCCTCTGCTCCCTACCTCCCACCACTACCTGCTTGAAAGATTCATCTTCAGTCAGTTCACGTTATTACCACCTCTGCAAATTTTCCCTAAACTCTGTCTCTTCACCTCTAGTAGGCCATCTCATACACATCAAGTCTATCTATTTCTAGCTCCTTCCCTCTAAATGCCTCTACTGGAAAGGAAGGCACTGGTTCTCTAAGATACTCCTTGGACAGAAAGCGCTCTCAACGTCCAATATAGTTGAGGAATGCTGCTAACTCTATCCAAGGCAGGGAAATTTACAAAGAGACATACACAGAGTAAAGGTCCTGAGAGGTCCTGCTGTGAAGACACCAACGTTTCAAACTTGACCATGGAACGCTTCCCCTTCCATCCAATCCCAACTCTGTTTTAGCAGCAACGTCCTGTTCATGGAGAACATTGCTGTGGTTATGTGTTCGTGGATGTGCTTCCTCTACCTGAGTTCTCTGCAGAGGTTGTTTCGTGATGATCTCTGGGTCTCCAACATCTGGGTTAATGTTTGTTGAGCTGAACTAAATAAGTTTCACAGCCAAACCTAAGCAGAAGCAGAGTTGCAAAATTCTGTGTGCAGACACCATGTAGAAGGAAGGTTTGTCCCCCTTTCCACCCTCACTGTCCCCCCTTTCCACCCTCACTGTCCCACTGGGCATTTGGCAACCTTCGCATGATGAAACATTAAGCTTTCTTGCCATTGCCATCAATCTCCATGGATGTGGGTGCCCCCAGGATGTGACAACCCATGAAAATCATCATTAAACACATTTTCGCCTTTCTTTCTAAATTTCCAGACTTTGTTTTTTTTTTGAGCTGTCTCCAGAACCTTCCCAAGGGGGATTTTCTGTTGTAAACTGGAGATTTATGTTCCTCATGTGGACTTTTCCCAGCTTAGCCGAATTCTTAGTCATGGGTGTTTTTCCTTCAGGCAGAAGTGTGTGGAGCAAAGGATGTTGGAGAAACTGCTTTGTAGTGAGATCCACAGACTAGTTCTTACCTGCGAGGGATAATTTTGCAAGGAAGTATGGTGGAGGGGAAAGACGTTGGCTTCTGGAGTCAGAAGGGCATGTAGGTTTGCCTCCTGTGGTCCTATGACTTGGGCCAAGTTCCCTAGGCTTCCTGACTGTCCTCCACCTCCTTATCTACAAAGTGGAATGACCTTATCTGCGTTGTAGGATGTGGACAGGACAGCCATTACTGTTATGTGCTGTCTTCCCTTTGAATTCTAAGATCCACCCTTGTCACCATCTGTCTCTCCTCCTGTCTTTTCATCTTTTCACCCTCACCATCATTCACTTACTTTTGGCAGTTTTCTGGACTGTGCTCTTCCTTCCAGCTGCTCCAGCTTCTAAACCTTCTCTTCTTCCTTTCACCCCCTCTTTCTATGTCCTGGGTCTCCTTATGAATCTTTAATAAAACCAAAAACTCAAGTTCTATTTTTGAAACAAAGTCTTATTTTGTACCTGTGGACATTAGTAGACTTAATTAAGATGTGGTCAATTGAATCAGTTTAGCTGTTGGAGCCTGGGACTTGTGCCAGGAAATGGGTCATGATGTATATTTCAACCACTTTCCCCCTGATTTGCTGTGACTTTGATGGTTGAAACCATTTAGGCCACAGCGTGTGTCACTGACTGTCAGCAAATGTCAGCCCTAAATGAGTCTTGTTGATTCATACCTAACAGCTTTCAACAAAGAAGTTGGAAAAAGACCATCAAAAAAACCAAACCAATCAAAAGCAGAAGAAGAGTAGTTAATACAAAATCAGAAAATAAGAACTAAAAGATGACCAGAATTTGGTCAGTAAACTGAAGAGGATGTTCTCTGAGAAACAAATCTTGAAAGGACAAGTTATTGAAAAGCTTAACAAAGAAATAAATGAGGAAATCTAAATACTCTAAGTTAGTGGTGAGAAACAGGATATAAAGTTAGAAAGGGGACATTTCAAGGTTTAAGGGAGTTCTATATATCATTCTGCATCAGGGTTTCTCCCCCTCAGCACTCTTGGGGCCAGATAATTCTTTATTGTCGGGGTGGTCCTGGGCATTGTAGGATACTGAGCAGCATCCTTGGCCTCTACCCACTAGATGCCAGTAGCACCCCTTGTCCCTAAGTTGTGACAAGGAAAAATGTCTCCAGATACTGTCAAGTGTCCCCTGGGAGGCAAAATCACTTTCTGCCAAGAACGGCTGCTCCATATTAGTGACTTTGAAAAATCTTAATGGCATGACAGTTTTCTAGGGAAATATTAATCAAATTCACTGAAAATTATTATATGTGTGTAAGTATATATGTATGTGCCTCTATGCATGTTTAAAAACCAGGGAAAACATTTGCAAAACTGTAATATGTCACCTCTTAAAAAAAAATCCTCTGTCAAAAGGAATTTAATAGTGAGTTATTTTCTATGCTCAAGAGATTATAAAATCGCATTCTATATAATCTGCCAAGGTGACCAACAGTTATAGTTTCCCTAGGACTGAGTAATTTTGTGGGATGAGGAAAGTCTTGGATTCACCGAGACAGTGAGCCACCCCAAAATTTTCCCATAGTGTGAAAAATAAGAGGACTTACACTAACAAATTTTTAAAATATTACAGAGCTACAATGATTAAAGCGGCAAGGACCCAATACAAAACAGACAACTAGACACAGAGGATTAAATGTAAAACTCCATGAATAACGTCAAGCATAGATAAGGATATGATTCATGATAAAGGCATCAGCTTAAATCAGTGGCGAAATGACCAGTAAGTGAAAAATACTGCTGTGACAAATGATAAATTATTTGACAAATCAAGTTCTTACCTTATCCTATGACATAAACTTACTATCAATAGATTAGATGTTGCATGTAGTGAACTCATAAAATAACTAGAGAAAAACATATATGACCTTTTATCTGAACTCTGGGTTGAGGAGGCTTTTTTAGTCATAAAAGGAAAGGCAAAACTACAAGTGATATATTAAACCAAATTAAAACAAAAGAAATCAAAAGGAAGATAATTGTTGCAGAAAACATATACATTATGTAAGTAAGATGGTAATTGGTTTTATTATATGAGCGGTTAATATACATTAATAAGTTGACAAAATTGAACAATACAGGCTGGGGATATGAATGGCTAATTAAAGTTATAAAAAGATACACAACAGCATTATAATAAAATCAATGCAAATTGAAGCAAGATATCATTCTTTTGCCTACCAAATGGGAAAATAATAAAGAGTAATAATTATTCATGTGGTTGGGAACTATAACCAGATAACCAAAGATGTCCACCAAGATATAGATACAAAGATGATCATAAAATTATGATGGGAAAAAGAAAAAGAAAATTTGCTATCCAGTTTTAGATTTTCATGAAAAAGTCATAATGCTACAAAGTGACAATTCCATATACTGATTAACACCATGCTCTTAAAAAATAGGAGGAAGTCAGGCACGGTGGCTCACACTTGTAATTCTAGCACTTTGGGAGGTAGAGGCGAGAAGATTACCTGAGCTCAGGGGCTCGAGACCAGGCTGAGCAACATGGCATGACCTCGTCTCTACAATAAATAAAAAAAATCAGCCAGGCATGGTGGCATATGCCTGTGGTTCCAGCTACTTGGAAGGCTGAGGCAGAAGGATCACCTGAACCCAGTAGGTCGAGGCTGTGGTGGCCGTAAGCATGCCACTGCACTCCAGCCTCGGCGACAGAGTGAGACTCCAATTTTAAAAAATGAGGAAATATTCGTGATTGATAAAATGCAAAGAAAGAAATGTTATAGAAGAATCTGCAGAGATTCTTCCATTTTTGCCAGAACCCCAGACATACATGTGTCTATACACCATGCAAGAGTGTAAAGATAGAAGAAACATAAAGTGCCAGTGGTCTTCTGATTGGTGAACTTTATTTTCTTCTTTGCACATTCTTGTATTTCCCAAAGTCTTATGTGTTACTTCTTTAGTCATAACAAAAACATATTAAATGTCATAAAAATAATTTCAATCTGACTGATCAAAACATTGACTGTCCTTTCAGCTGATTTCTTCACTTTTTAACACATTGTACTCACATATTTTCATTCAAGACTTGTTAAAGTTGTAGGTTAAGGATAAGTAAAATGTTAAGTGAGATGCTGAAGGCTCAAAAGAGATTCAAAACCATAAATATTTCCTTATGGGGATTTGCCAGTGCATTTGAAATAGATTGAATTAAATATTACCCTTTCTTTCCTCTTGAAATTCAGGCACCTCCAGAAGAGGTAAGAGTGTCTAAAATCTCCCAGGTGCTTAAGGAATATTGCCTTGAATTGAATCAAAGACAGAGGCAGTACAAGCTAGCTTTGTTTATGATATAGGTTTGTCTCACAGGTGCAATTAATTTTATTTCTTGGGTTGCTGCATAACTGGGATATGAACAAGAGCACATGGAACCCCCAGTATAAAGACACAGTAACTTAAAATCGGTAAAGAATGGACTATGGGATACATAAAGCACATTTCTCTAAGCATATCTTTTTTTTCCAGATTCATCCATATGCTAACCATACTCTTGGTACGTAGACTCTTGACTGGTTGTTGGTCTGAATAAGATATTAATTCATTTACTCATAACCCCAAGGAATCCATGAGACGTGAGGTTCAATCCCAGTTCTCTATCACCTTTAGTGAAACACAGGTAATTTCCCAATAACTCAGATTTTTAATTTGTACTTCTTGTATACTGTGAAATGAACATAAAACCTATGGGCCATGAACAATTTCCCTTATTCCTATCTTCTCTTCTTATGATTCTGTATAATAAAATCTGAAGATTCAGTAGGACAACAGTTGAAGCCTCCAAGAGGGTAAGGGAAATAAACCAAAGAGGTAGACCAGGAGTCTCTTTAGTATGTAGTCAGAAGGACAGTTGCCTACTATGTGTTAAAACAACCCTTCTTAGTTAATTCTCATACCAACAATACTAATGAGATAAATTTTTTTTGAAAGCAGGATTTATTAAGAGCACAGAAAAGCTCCCACAGTGGGAGGGGACCCGAGACGGCTGTCCCTAATGAGGTAATTTTACCCTCATTTTGCAGACGAGGAAGTGGAAATGTACATTCAACATGGATATTAATTTGTACATATCTAATTGAGGATTAAGGTGCACACACCACACCTTCTACTTTGCATTGTTCAGTACCAGTTTACTTCTGTCATCTTGATGCAATTTTCAATAGTGTCTTCCAATGATTGGATAAAGAAAATGTGGTATATATGTACAATGGAATACTATTCTGCCATAAAAAGAATGCAGTCAAGCCTTTGGTAGCAACATGAATTGAACCGGAAGTCATTATCTTAAGTGAAACAACTTAGACACAGAGTCAAATACCCCAAATTATCACTTACAAGGGGAGCTAAATAATGTGCACACATGGACATAGAATGTGGGTTAATAATTACTGGAGACTTGGAAGTGTGGGAAGGTGGAAGGGGATGAGGGATGAGAAATCACTTGATGGATACAATGTACACCATTGAGGTGATGGTTACACTGAAAGCCCAAACTTCACCACCACACAATTTTATCCATGTCAGAAAATTGTACTTGTACTCCCTAAATTTAAAAAAATAAAAATGAATGTTTCCTCACACTCTCAAAAGTATTCTTGTTTGGAGGATAAATTGCATTGTCACCTTTTAGAACACTGCTAACTTCAAGTAACAAGAAGCAAGGATGTAGGAGGATTAGACATTAAGGACTTTAGAATCTCACAGACCAAGAAATGCAGGTAAAATATTTCCAGGATTGAGCAATTCAGCAGCTCAACAACATCATTAAAGACAGAGGTTCCTTCTGTCTTTTCCTTTGACCTCCTCTCTAGGTAGATTGGTCCTGCTCTTTTTAGTGTGTTTTTTTCAGGTGTCACTTTAGCACACAACCTTGGCTAAAGCCAGAAAAAGGTCCATTTCTTCTAGGTCTATCTACAAATCAAAGAAACCTTTCCAGTGGCCCCTTGCAGATGTCTTCTCATGGTGTCACACGTTCTCTCTTCAGCCAATCAGCAGCAAGAAATGGGGGCATCACATAATTAGCTTTAACCAATTAGGGTTTTGTTTTTTCCAAGCAGTACAGGGACAATGAAAGAAAAAGTGGGTTCTTCCAGAATGGAAGACATGAAAAGTGGCTATTGAGTAGGT
Organism: Tarsius wallacei; assembly: GCA_963574415.1. Taxonomy (NCBI): domain Eukaryota; kingdom Metazoa; phylum Chordata; class Mammalia; order Primates; family Tarsiidae; genus Tarsius; species Tarsius wallacei. Next base: position 23,081 of record CAUYQG010218322.1, read on the forward strand.
CAAGCTACAAACTAGTAGGTGAGGAAAGGCCAGCCAGTTCTGAAGGTCCACAGAGACTATTTTCATCTCCCAGCCTCCTTCCCTTAAAGACTGTGCCCTTCAAGTGTGTTAGTGATGGAAGATGAACTTGGAGAAGTGAGTAGAGCCACATCCTGGACGGCAGCCATAACTTGCCAAGAAGAGAAGACTTATTCTTAGGGAGTCACTGATAGGTTTTAAACTTGGAAGTGGTCAGACTTCCTATTGTTGTCTTGAGGAAGTTCTACTAGCAAGGAGTCAAGACTTCCAGGTCAGATATTTTTATTTCTATTTTTATTCAGGAGGCTGGAAATCCCAGTTTGTATGTTGAAGAGAGGTTACTCAGCTAGGGGTAAGGTGCACAGCCCTGAAAATGCTTAACCTTGGAACTGTTGCGAGGAAGAATATCTCTTTATTTCATCTGTGTAGTCCTCATAATTTGTAGCAGAGCCTGTTATATGTTCATCACAAGTGTCTTATTTCTCCTCCTAGGCATAAGTGCATTACTTTTCCCCATGTCTCTGGCAGTTGAGTGAAGCCATGTTTCTGGGTTATGGCTAGAGGAGGTGGGCATTAGTGATACTCCCAGCTTCCAGGTCTGACCCCTAAACACCTCCCACACCATCCTCCATGCTCTCTTTTCCCATTCACTTGCCAGATGAAGAAGACTCCTCCAAGGACATAGAGGAAGGCAGAGCTACCAAATGGGAAGATCTTGGGTCCCTGAATGATTGTATGGAACAGAGTCTTCTGCTGACTTGCACTGTATTTAATATTGTAGGGAAATAAAGTTTGATTGTGATAAACAGCTGAAACTTAAGTGTTTCAGCTTTACAGCAAATGAAACATGCTTTGCAGGTGTCTATACACCCTTGAAATAGTAGGGAAACTAACAAAACAGCTTTTTGATAAAGTCAAAGACAGTATACTGAAGTATGAGGGAGGGTAGCTGCATTGATGAAAACTCAGAGGGGCCTTATCTGTGAAGCAAAGACAAGGAAGTCCTATCTTGCTTGGCTATGGTGAGGACACCATAAACATCATGTATGTAAAGGACCTCACATGAGTTGTATCTTAATGGAATAAGTTAGGAAAAGTTTCTAGAGTTGGTAGCTATTAGTTTTAGAAATACTTATAAAAGAGGGTTACTAAAAGCGGCTATCTCAGAGTGTTTTTGTGAGGATTAAATGCGACTCCTTTTAAAGCACTTTAGTCTAGGGCCTATCAAATAATATGGAAGCTGCTACAATAGTAATTACTGGTTCTTATGTATATTACTACTAGAAGAATGACCAACAGCGAAAGGGGTGGCTTTAAGGAGAAGACATTTCAGGCTGGGGTTGGGAGGGGCTGGAAAGTGGGGGAGGGGGACCTGGAGGGAGGTGAGACACATGACACCAGGTGAAGCAGTTGTTTACAACCTGATGGCCACTTCTGCCCAGACTGAACCCGGATCATTCCAGTTGCCACCGGGCACACATCTCTGCAGCACGCTGGCGCCTAATCATATCTTGAGTGCTATTTCCAAGAAGCTCAAAGGGCTTTCTGGAACTTATCTGCTTACTTGACCCAACAGCTCTGCGTTATCACTCCCATCTCACAGATGGGACAAACAGGACACCAAGTGGTAAACCTACTTACCCGAGATCAGAGTGTGAGTCAGTGGCCCGCGGTGATCAGATTCTAGATTGTTCCATCCCAGACCCCTTCTGTGGCTCCTCCAGACTGGCTTCGGGCTGGGCCACCAAGCAGGCTGTATTTCTTTCTCCTCAAAAAGAGCCACGGAGCATTCAGATTCCTCATGTGATTTAGTGGTAAGCCAGAGCCTGATCTTTGATGACAAGAAGTTTGATTTACAGACTAAATATTCTCTTAGGTGCTGGCGGACGTTCTATACATTTGTTCTGAGCACTTATTATCAAGAAGTTCAAATAAACTGAAAAGTTGAAAGAATTTTAGTTGATACCTGTATACCCAGGAGCCAGATTCTACAATTTGTTTTATTTTACTCTATGAGCTGAACGTCTTGCTATGCAGAGAGGTAAAGTTTTTTTCAACCATAGTCAAATGAAGTGATGCTTTTAAACATCATTTTAAATATTCACAAATGATTAAAAAGAGTTTTCAAAAAAAAATCTCAAATCTTCAGTTCCTCACCAGTGTATCAGTATTTGTCATCAAAGAGGGATTATGGTAGATTTCAAGAATGTTTTCACTCTGAGCATGAATCTTTAAAATAAAATGTCATGAGATTTCACAGATCGATCTGTTTTTGCTTTGTTTTTTAAAAGAAGTCCTCCCTCCCAAAACAAAACAACAACAAAAAGCAGGGATTTTGGACAGAGAGTATGGCCTGCAACCCTGGACTAAAGATATATTGTCTTACTTTAGACCCTTTCCATAGGGAAATGTGTATGAAGACGAGACAGAAAGTGCATGGCGAGATGCTTGAAAAGGTCAAATAAATCTTTAGATTAAGTACTTTTTTTCTGAGTAAGGCCCAGAAAGGGCAAGTGACTTGCCCGAGGTCACACAGCAAAGGCCTTTCACTGCCAGTATTAGACCAATAGCTTCTTATATTGGAGGCAGGGCTGGTGACAAAGTACTCCAATGACCACAGCATCACCTCCCCCCATCCCGCTTCATCCCAGCCATCCTGGAAGCTTCAACATGCAGGCTCTGTCTTTATTTAGAGGGGGATATGAGCATTAGTTGTGACTGCTGCCACTAAACTACCAGAAATATCCCTTTTGAAAAGTCTGAGGGTGGTGGGGAGAGTGTGTTGTTTGGGCAAACTGGCTTGAGTGTGGATCCAAACTGCTTTCCTAAGGCAAAGCCTGGGCTGCCCAGTGAATGTGCTTTCAGCAGGACCGACCTCTGCCCAACAGTTCTGCCTCAGAGATCCAGATCCTGAGGCCCCCAGCTGCTTAGCTACTGGTGATATCTGGATACATCACCTGATCAGAAAAATGAATACATAGAGTCTATGCCACTGATCGTCCCCTGCCACTCCTAAATTTATCCACAGAGAGGGCTGTGCTCTCACTGAGATCTCTGCTTGCCTGTTTGGTATAAAGCAAACCAACCAGGCCAGGACCCTGTTCTGAGACATCTAGCTCCATCTCTTGATCCCTGGGGTGGTCTCAGAAAGGGAGTTTCTAAGCTCCTGGCAGAGGCCCCTGCTGCAGGAAGGAAGCAACATGAACTCATGTCCCTGCTATATCAGTTTGTCCTCTTTGGCCAGTGTAACCCCAAGAGACCTTAATCTCCCTGGGCGTCAGTCGGGATTCTGTCCCCTGCACTAAACTCATTTAAGGCAGTGTGTGTGTGGGGGGGGGTGTTTGTATTAATAATGGAGATAACCAAACAGACCGGGCTGGGCTATTCTCTGACTTGCCCCCAGGCAGGCCTTAATGATTGTTTGTGAAGTGCACAGAGAGCCTCAGATGAAAGGCACCCAGGTGAGTGTGGCCCTGCCCACTGAGGTCAGGACAACTGCCGAGCCCCACCCAGGGGGTCCAGCTGTCCCTCCCCAGCAGGGTCTGGAGGCCTCATTCCTGCAGGTGGACAGGCCTTGGAGGAAGGGCCATGGTGCTCTGAGATGGAGAACAGAGCCGGATACAGGGAGGGGTCCAGGGAGAAAAGGAAGGGAGTGGGATGCAGGTGAAGGGGAGAAGGAGGAGGAAGAAGGAGAGAAGGAGGGCAGGGGTAGGAGAGGGAGAGGGAGGGGGGTCAGAGGCAGAAAGATGGAGAGACAGAATGTGAGAGGAAGAAGAAGACTGACTCAGAGAGCAAGGTAAGGAAGATAGAGGAGAGAGAGAGAAAAGAGGGAAGGCAGGAAGGAGGTGGGGAGAGAGAGAAGAAAAAGAAGAGGACAGGGGAGAAGAGAGAGGGGTGGGAGAGAGAGAGAGGCTGAGAGAACCAGACAGTAAGAGAGAGAATCAGAATCAGAGAGACGGGGTGGGAGAAAGGGCAGGGAGTGCCCAGAGATGGGCTCAGGGGACAGGGAGACACTGACCGGGACACACATCTGGTGGTGGGGGAGAATTAGGGAAATGTAGCAGAGGGGCAGAGAGGAAAGGGAGAGAGGGAGAGAGCGGGAGAGGGGGAGAGGGGCACCCTCTGGCAAGTCAGAGGCCTTAGGGCCAGACGCTGCAGAGAGAGAGTTAAGGAGAGCGCAGGGGCGGGGGGGGGGGTTGGCAGGGCAGGCAGCCGAGCCCGCCCCGCCTCCGCCCCGCCTCCGCCCTCCCCAGCATCCTGCCCCCCCCCGCTTATCAGCGAGCGGCGCGCGGCGGCCTTGGGCGCGAGGCGGCGGCGGCGGCGCGGGGCCTCCTCGCAGGTGCGCCGGCGCCTCCGAGTCTGCGGCGGCCGCTCGGTGGCGCGCCCGGCGGCCGGGCGGGTGGCGGCGGCAGGCACGGCGCGCGCAGGGGCCGGGGCGCGGCCCGAGCCTCGCACGCGGGGCGGGGGACCCAGCGCGGCCGCGCGCCCCGCTCCCGGGCCGGCGCAGCGCGGTGGGGGGAGGCCCGGCGGGCCCCCGCCCCGCCCCCGCCCGGGGCTCGCGGCCCACGGGGCCCACGCGGGTGGGGGGCTGCGCCACGAAGCCGCGGCCTTGGAAAGCCGCATCCATCCGCACGCAGGTCGACAAAAAGCAGCGGCGTTCCCCAGAGATGCTCCCGTGTTCACACCTGACACCGCTTCTTTTTTTATTGCCAAAGCGAGCAGCGCAGGACAATGGGGCCCACCTAGCTTTGCATCTTGGTCTTCCTGATTTGCCAATGTCGCCTGTTTACGCCTCTCTGCTAAATCTCCTTAATTCCAGTGATGCAGACTGTGGCTTTGGGTGAGCGTCTTCGCCTCCCTGCGCCTCTGTCTTCTCTGTGAAAGGGGAGGAATAAAGGAGCCTGCCTCACAGGGCTGCGGGAGGGTTCGAGGTGTCAGTGCCTCGGTGATGCCGGCACACAGGAGCTGGGCTTCGGGAGTTGGCCCGGGTCACCATCAGGACCCAAGGTGGGGAGGGGAGACAAAGGAGCTGGGGGAAATTCACCTCCTGTTCACCCCCAGCATTGGAGCCTCGAAGTCTCCTTCCTCTGGGCTGCCAGGAGAGGCCTGGAGGCCTGGGTGTGCCTGCCCGCCTCCCTCCTGACGGGCCAAGTCGGCTTCTGGCTCGGGGTCCTCGATTCCTCCTCAGTACAATGGGCTTTGCGCCGCCAGCCCCCACTCTGGTAGCCAGTCTTTCCCCCAAGGGCTGCTGACCATCCCGTGGGGTGGCTACAGGCCCACTGTCCGTGGGAACCAGCCTGATCTGGCACTGATATCTGGCCCCATTTTACAAGTCTGTCACTTTGGGCCACGACCCCCCACTTCCCCAGGGTCCCCTTTGACAAGAGCTGCAGTGGGTCCTAGGAGCGTCCTGAAGGTTAGCTTGGTGCAGCAGCCGTGGAGGTGGTCCCTCGGACCTCCCTGCCTCCAGCTGACTCACTTTGGTATCCACCGCAGCATTCTCCTGGAAGACACGCTCTCCAGGCTGCCCCAGCCTGTGATCGGGTGTGGCAGGGGCGTTAGAGCCCAGCCACTCCTGTCTGGGGGCTCCTCTGAGAGGTAGTCTTTGTGGGACACTCCCCAGCAGGCTGGCAGAGACCTTCTCAGACCTGCAGCTGCAGGCTCCTCCTGCCCAGTCCTCCCTCCTCCCCGCTTCCCTCTGTGGGCCCTGCACCCTCATGACAAGGTTCTCCCTTCGCCTCCCGGCCCCGGTATCCGGCGCGACGTGCTCCCGCGGGGGGGGGGTTGTTTGTTTTCTGTCTGTTTTTTTTCAGAATAGAGAAAGGGACAGAAAGTTGCTCAGGGCAGTCAATCTAAAGGCAGACAGCAGGAAAACATAATAATAATAGCAATAATAATAATAGTATGTGGGGGGTTTGTGT
>CAUYQG010218324.1:0-42551 GCA_963574415.1 Tarsius wallacei
TTCCAATCCAGTTATTTGTTTACTGGCTAAAAACCTCCTCAAAGACAGTGCTGTGTGAGCTGGTGCATTGTCGTGATGCAAGCGTTCTTTCGGGACCAGTTTTGCGCACACCTTTCTCTTGCCAAGATTTTCAATTAAGATTTTCCTGTTTCTCTATCAATGTTTATTTGGTCTGCTGTGCTTCTCACAGTCAGCCAATGACTTTGACGCACAATTTGACTAATTTCTGCAGTGTTTTCATCAGTTCTGCTCATTACTGGTTGTGCTGACCTCTCTTCGTCGGTGATGCTTTCTCTCCCCTCAGAAAAACATTTAATCCATCATGGCATTATCCCCATAAACCTGGACTAGCATGTCCCTCACTTCACTTCCACTCTTGCCAAGTTTAACACGAAGCATAATGTTTGTTCATTGCTCTGATTCTTGCAATGGTGCACAAAATCTTGCAACAGCAATAATGAACGCCACTCGGCGAGATACGGCCGCACGTTGACATGAACACAGCTGGGAGATGCTGATATACCAAGGTTACGAAGCCTTACTGAGTTGTTTGTACAGTGCCGCTAAGGTAAGCGCACAGTAACAAGTTCGTAAACTTAATTGTCAGTCCCCATATGTCTGTGAAAATCTGTTGGTCGCTTCTGGAAGCACTGACTTCCTCATTTTGTGAAGAGGTGTAAAGCCCCCGAGTTAGGCGATGGATGGGTTGAATGAATCCCCAAACATGGAGGCAAATTGTCTATGTGCTCAAGTCAGGTGAGACGTCAGAGCTTGGAGCCCAAGACACAGCTGGTGACATCTGTCAGTGCCTCGAAACAGCTTCTTTGGGAGTAGCCATTTTATAAACTTCCCCTAAAAAGTACCTTTCTGTGTGTGTAACACAAACTGCGTGCTTTTCTCCCAGCGACTGTTGCCGCTTTCTTGTGGGTCAGAAGTAATTGATACCCTTTGCCATCTGAAATATAGCCCAAACATGTATCTATTCCTTTTACCCTCATCTCCGGCATTGCAGTAGCCCTCTTAGATCCTTAGGCTCGGATAAGTCCTATTTTTCTTTCTTTTCCTCTTTCAATTTTTATTTTGAAATTGTAGGGTACAATTCAGAGTTAGTATACAGATGTTCTTTGTGCAGGTATCCTTATTGATGAGGTGTGCCCCCCCTTCCCAGGTGGATATCGACTACTGTCAATCCCAGCTCTTCCTGCCAACACCCCCCCACAATTTCCCACTACTTTCAATCCCTTTCCTACAGTAATATGGTCGTGTTCAAGGTCCACTTATGAGTGAGAACATGTGATACACAGCTCTTTGTTTCTGTGAGAGATCACTCAGTATTATAAACTCTAATTCCGCTGGGCTCAGTGGCTCAGCCTGTAATCCCGTGCCTTGGGAGGCTGAGGTGAGTGAATTGCCGTGGGTTCGAGACCCACCTGGACAACTTGGCGAGACCTCATCTCTATAATAAATCAAAAATTAGCCGGGCGTGGTAGCGCACGCCTGTAGTTCAGCTACTTGGAAGGCTGAGGCGGAGGGATCGCCGGACCCCAGCAGGTCGAGGCTGCGGTGGCCAGGAGCGGCCACTGCACTCTAGTCTGGGCGACAGAGTGAGACTCCAACTCAAAAAAAAAGAATAAAAAATTAAAAAATAAACTCTAATTCCATCCAGATTGCTGTGAAGTTCATGATTTTGTTCTTCTTTATGGCTGCATAATATTCCGTTGTAGATACGTAGCACATTTTTTAAATCCAGTCCTCTTTTGATGGGCAGCACGGTTGGTTCCATGTTCTTGCTATTGTGAACAATGCTGCTCTTATTTTAGATTCAAGGGGTCCATGTGAAGATGTGTGAAGGTATCTTGGATGATGGTGAGGTTTGGGCTTTTGTTGAGCACCCCCTCACTCCAGCTGTGAGCATGGTACCCGTTGGGTGGTTATACGTCCTATTTTTTCACAAAGTTTGTGTTGTCCGCCTGCAGTCTTACCACTTTGCCTCTGCTTACCTTTCTTTCCTCCGTGTGCATCCATTACCATGCCGGTCATAGACAGGGGTAGCAGATCCAGGGAAGCAGATCCCTATAAAAACAGGGAGACAGAGAGACCAGGAGGGAGAGGTGCGGGGATTTCTTTCAAGCCATTCTTTCTCATGTCCACTGGATCACTGCGATGTCCTCAAGACCCTGTTAATGCCTGGGGAGTATCTGACTCATGTTATCCGCTGTCTGTGGGGAGTGTGAGCCAGGCCCAGGAAGCAAGTCAGGGTGCAGCCCGCCTGGCAAACATTGCTCCAGGAACACGCCGGGACCCACTCCCAGACCTCGGAGCAACTGCTGCTGTGCCCAGTCCTCCTTGTAAGCCCTTTAACTGGCCTGGGTGAGGTCAGCGAGGTCCACGCTGGCCACGTTCCTCCACCCTCGTGCTTCCCTCTGTATTGAGGTGTCTTGAGGATGCATGGCTTCTTTCCAAGGCGTCTTATTTCCACCCCTCCATCTGAGCTTCCCAACTTGCAGATGAAGCCCTCCTCTGACTACCTTGGTGACACCGGGCTTCAACCACGCTGAAGATCTCTTTCTGCCATCCACCCACCCCAAGAGCCATTTCAGACCTTACTGCCTCCGTTCAAACTGTTGACATTGTCTGAAAAGTCTTCCTTGCCCCTCCCTACCCCCACCTGCCAGTTCCTGTTTCCTGGTTAATCTCTATTTATCCTGTAAGATGGAGCTCACTTATTCTGTCCCTTAGGAATCTCTCCCTGGATGCCTTCTCTCTGGGACTTACCCTGATGTGTGTTCACCATTTGACTTTAAGCCCCTTGAGGGGAAGGGAGGTTTGCACCTCTGTATTCTGGAGGGCTACTTGACTTGGGGTGTGCATAAATTGATGTCTGTTCAACTAAACCCAACTCTTCCGTTTCAAACATGACTGCTTGTCAACAGGAGTGCGTATTGGTTGTTTTTTGTTGTTTTTTTTTTTTTTTGGTCACACTGAGAATGCTGATGAGGAAAAGAGCTTTTCTGCCACAAACTGATAAGAATCTCTGGGTGATTATTGGGGCCTGGGCTGTTTTGTTTTCTTTTGTTTTACTTAGATGGGCAGATTTGGAAATTAGTTTTTGTATCAGAATCATACCATTTTGAACCAGACAGAAACCAGGAAAAGCTTATGCAGTTTGTCCCGAGTCCTTCAGGCAGAAGCAGTGGAGACGTACCCCATGAAGTTCCCATAACATCTTGCTCTCCTCACTTAAAAAAAATTCTCTGTGTGTGTGACATTTTAAAGGTAAGCAGTACCAAACATATTTTAAAATTCTGACATAGCTTGTAAGGCCCAATGTGACATCCCCTGGCATAATCATACCACAGGGCCACATTATACCCCTTCAGTTTCCTGACCGGAGTTGACTGAGCATGTTGTCCCAACCACATGACTCCAGAGAGGGGGACCAGTTTTGCTTGTGGCTTGTACAGTTGTACAATTTGTAAATTTCCTCCGATCTATCATATTACCACGATCACAAACTGAAATGCTTTTCAATGTTTAAACAGATTTTCATGCTTAAATAGGTTTCAAGCTCTGTGTTAAAACGCTGGTTTTATACATTCTTGGGGGAAATAGCAAGAATTGGAAAGTGACATTTTTGGAGGTGATACTACACAGAGCAGTTTCAGAACTGTTTATGGTATTTTCTTATGCTTTTTAGAAATGTAATTTGGTGATTCACTTTTTGTTTCCTCCAGCAAGAACTTGTGTGTAATCTCTACCCGATGTCGATGTTCTTTCCAGGTGACCTTCCAGATCACCCCTCCGTGTCACAGCGAGAGGCATTATGAGCATCTGGGACGGTGCTGTAACAAATGTGAACCAGGTACATCTGCTTCTGAGCCACCTTCCATCTCTCCTCAAAAGTGGGTGAGGCCGGGTGCAGTGGCCACGCCTGTAATGCCAGCACTTTGGGAGGCCGAGGTTCACTCGAACCCAGGAGTTCAAGACCAGCCTAGGCAGCATAGTAAAACCTCATCTCTACAAAAAAAAAAAAAGGCCAGGAACGGTTGGCACATGCCTGTAGTCCCAGCTACTTGGGAGGCTGAGGTGGGAGCTTGAGCCTGGGAGGTTGAGACGACAGTAAGTTGTCATCGTGCCGCTGCACTCCAGCCTGACTCAGAAAAATAATAATAATAATAACAAAAAACTTTTTTAAGTGGGCGAGGCTTTCATTGTTATTTTTTTCTGTCCTGCAAGATGAAAAAAGAAATTGGATGGACTTTTTGTGGTAGTGGCAGGTGGTAATGTCTATCACTCTGAAGACAAAAATCTTTCTCTCAATAGCTAAAATCACTTTAAAATCAAAAACAGTTTTAAACACTGGTACTTAATTTGTGCTGAAACACAGTTTTCAAAAAAACTATTTCTTGAGATGACACGGGAGTCTTTTATGATTCAGACTCTCAAAATGTGACATGCAGCTCGTATTTAAAATTGTTTTCACAGAAATTTTATTCTAGAGTAACCGTGCTGGAATTGTTGCTGCTAAAACTGCCTAGGCCCTTATTACACCTTCTCCCACATACCTGCTGAAGAGTCAAGGTGGACGGGCCACCACCTTTCCAAAGTTGTTCTGCCAGGAGTGTGGCAAACTATTTCTATAGCCCCAGTGAAATTCTCAGTCCACCATGTCCTCCCTCACTCACTGTTCTGGGGAGAGGAAGGTGGGTTACCTTACAGCAAGATTTTTTGTTATAAGCTGCAACTATATCTTGGATGTGCAGAACCAAGATCCTGTGATTTCCAAGTATGTGGCGGGGGAGTGAGAGGGTGTGACTCTTGGTCAAAACCATGACGTAAACAAGAGGAACTATGCAGATGGAAGGCAGAGGGGAGTTTGAAGATGGGAGGGGGAAGGCAGTGATAAAGTTCCTTTTGCTTAGCCCACTTTGCCCCTGAATGGATGCCAGGGAACGCCTTGCGTTCTCCAGGGCCCAGTTTAAAACCATAGTTCTACTCTTGGTTAGCAGAGTTCTGGGGTATAAAAGGTGGTTGGTCTCTTACTTAGAAAAATGAAGAGACAAATGTGGGCCAAGTGTAGTGGCTGACATCTGTAATCCCATCGCTTTGGGAAGCCAAGGAGGGAGGATCGCTTGAGGCCAGGAGTTTGAGACCAGCCTAGGCAACATAACGAGACCCTGTCTCTACCAAAAATACTTTAAAAAGAGAGAGACTGCTGTGATCACAGGCACAGCAAACCCGGGAGAGTTTATCTCAGATAGCCTGGGGTACCACACTCACTCTGTTCTTGTATTTCTTGTCATCTTTGGGAGAACTTCCCGGGATCAAAGGGACGTCAGTTGGTCCAGTGGATTGGAGAATTTGCCGTTGTCATTTTGCTTTGTGTTGCTGTTGTTTTTTGATGGGTATGTTTTTCTCCCCTTCTGTTTTAAGGAAAGTACATGTCTTCTAAATGCACTACTACCTCTGACAGCATATGTCTGCCCTGTGGGCCAGACGAATACTTGGATACCTGGAATGAAGAAGATAAGTGCTTGCTACACAAAGTTTGTGATATAGGTGAGTCAGTCGTGTTAGTGCATTAGTGGGAAGTGTGGAAACCTCAGATTTTTTTTCTCTGTATACACGTTTTTAGATATAGCCAATGCTGTTTATTTTGTGGGGCACAGGAAAAAGCTGTGGCCATGGACACCAAGAAAGATGTGTCCCTGAAGCCCTGTGTTAATTCTTCATTTAGCACATTTGTTCTAGAATATGTGTATGTTGTGGTTTAATCATGGAATACATCATAGAGTCTACACAGTGTTCCCCCAAAATATGTTGTGTCAATGAATCCTTCCCCAATCCCTGGAAGGTCGCCATACTTATCCCATTTTAAAGACGGAGAAACTGAGACTCAGGCTGAATAACTTCTCCGAGGCTAACAGTTAAGAAGCAGGACTCAAAACCAGGTCCTGTGACTCTTAAGCCCTTTTCCTTAACCATATGTATACTTTTTTTAACTCTACAGCCTGATATCCCTACCAGACTACCATAATTTTTGGCCTCGAAATTTTGTTTTCGGGATGGGGCTCTCACTGTGTTGCCCAGGCTATTCTTGAACTCCTGGGCTCAAGCAATTCTCCCACCTCAGCCTCTCGAGTAGCTAAGGTTACAGATGTTTTTTAGATTATAGTTTACTGGGAGGAATCAGGATCAAAATATGTCTCTTAAATCTCTTAAGCGAGAGTTCCTTTCTCTTTCATTTTTTCTTTTCCCATTCAGCTTATTTGTTGAAGAACCCACAGCGTTAGTCCCATGGTGCTTCCACAGTCTGGGTTTTGCCAGTGGCGTTCTCTTAGTGTCATTTAACATATTCTTCTGTCCCCTATATTTGCGATAAATTGGTTGTCAGATCTGGAAGGCCAATCAGATTCTGGTTTGTTTTCTGGCAGAACTTCTTGGTATATAATATAGTCCATGTGTTTAATATGGGAATCCTGTAATAGCTGCTTATCCCTCTTTGTGATATTAACAGCTGCTGACAGCCATGGTCTAGACCCATTTCCATCGGGGGCCACAGAAAGCCGATGTTCTAATTCTTGAATTTCTTCTTCATGTATTAGCTGCCAGGTTCAAAGTTTATGAAGAGAAACTTCCCTCACCAACTATATATTGATACATAAAGTTACATGCATTTATGCTGCAGTGCAGTGTATATAGGAAGAGCAGAATAGATACTCGTAACTTTATCTATCACTGTTCAGAAGAATGACTTGATTCACTTGCTTTCTCCCGAGTATTTGTGTTGCTTACAAACTCATGAATTTAGGTGTATTTGAGGTATTTCATCTCTTGCAGTTACTAGTTTTTCTGATGCTCAGTGCAATACAATCCCAAGCATCTTTAAGAGCTCCACTGCTTCCCTGGTCTATACTCCAGTCGGCCATTTCTCTAAGGATTCCTGATTGCTTTATTATATTATATTATTTATTTGAGAGACAAGGTCTCCATATGCAACCCTGGCTGATTCTGAACTCCTGAGCTCAGGCAATTCTCCCTACTCAGCCTCCCAAAGTACTGGGATTATAGGTGTGAGCCACCGTGCCCCGTTCCTGATTGCTTTTAGTACATTTTATTTAGTAGCCTCAGTCTGGGCTCTAGGAAGACTCATTGATCCAGCAAATCTACTGGATTGATCCTTGTTTATAGGGGGATTTTTTTGGTTTCCATTGGACAGAACTAGGAAATGAGGGTTTTTTTTTTTTAACACTATAATTTTTCTAATGTGCTAGAGATAGCTGGCCAATTCAGTGGAGAAGGTAACATGGAAACTCCACTGAGCAGAAGCATCTGATCAAGTCTTTTTTATTTCCCACTGCTTAGTAATGACTTTGACTCATTGTTGTCTCTTGGAAATAAAGACTCATTCTGTCTACTGCCAAAGTTGATTCAAACCAAAAACCTGGCACATTAAGATATCCTAAAATATGTCAGAATTATTCATGACTACACAGGCTTACATTCACTTACATTTGAGTGGGACCCCGGGAATATATAGAACTTTCCAGAGAAATGGCACGTGTGTATATACGTTACCATGCGTTGTATACATGCTTCTGCATCTTGGCCTTGGGGCTGCAGAACTGACATGGGCCTTGGAGGTGATCATCGAAGGGAATGGGAATTTCTTGGAACGCACTAGGCTCAGGTCTAAAAGGAATGGAAATAGAAAATGTTCCTTTCCTGCTGGCTGTCAGTTGAGACAATGAAAGAGGGAGCCAGTTTTTGGTTTGTTTGCTGCTTTTTCCTGGAACTGCTGTAAGGATTCAGGAATATAAGGCGCAAGGGCTATTCGGAAAATCCAGACATGATGGAGCCCTACAGGGGTACAAGGTCTGATGTAAATAATATCAGTGTGGGGGGGGCAGCATGCACGTAGGCGCCGTTTATTCTCATTACTCATATTAGCTATGTACTTTAAAGTCACCACAAACACTGAATCAGCAAATCTACAGCCATTGCCCCTGGGAGAAATACAGGGTTATGTTCCTGCACACCTCTAGTCACATTTTCATCGACTGGTCAACGCATTGTGTCATTGTATGTGTGTTTCTGTTTATTTTTTATTTTTATGTTTTGAGTTGGCATCTCACTCCATCACCCTCATCACCCAGGCTGGAGTGGAGTGGCACATTCACAGCCACCCCAGCGTCGACCTACTGAACTCAGGCGATCCTTCTGTCTCAGCCTTCCAAGTTGCTGGAACTACAGGCGTGCACTACAATGCCTGGCTAATTTTTTTATTTATGGTAGAGGTGAGGTCTTGCCAAGGGCTGCGGAACTGACATAGGCCTTGGAGAGTGATCATCGAAGGGAATGGGAATTTCTTGGGACTCACTAGGCTTAGGTCTCAAAGGCTCAGGAAGTCCCCTCACCTCGGCCTGCCAGAGTGCTGTGATTACAGGCTTGAGCTACTGCACCCAGCCTGTTTAAAGATACTTTATTTGATACATGTTTTGATTCATGGCCATGGCACTCTTGGCCAACAGCACTGCAGCTTGTGCTGTCTGGATGAAGTTTCTTTCACACACTTATTTTCTCCTTAAGGCATGCCACTGCCATCTTGCACTTAGGAACACTACACAGTGCTTCAGCACATGCATGGGAGCTGTTTTAAACAGGGAAATCACCACCAAAAAGCACAAAAACGAGGAAAACATGGCCCCAGAAAGACTGTAAAAAGGACACTTGTTTCAGTATGAGGACTGAAACAAGAAGGCAGAGCATCGCCTGGGCCAACCTCACCAGGACCCCGAGTGTGGAGTGACTCGAAACTTAAACAGTTCTGTGCATGTCACCGAGTGACTGCAAACGTGCTGAGAGTATTGATATTGGGGTTACAGATAGATTTTATCAAGTGGGTGAATTCACAAATAGGAGTCTGCAAATAATGAGGATTGAGTGCTTGTGTGTGTGTTTAGTTTATAAGGGATCAATTCCCATGGACCTGCATTCCAGAAAATCTTCAGGGGACCAGGAGATTTGGGGTCTTAGGTGAGCATTTTGCAATGTATGTTATGAAAAAATAGATAACTGTGTTGTTCTGAGTATTTGAGGGGCAGTTGATTCCCAGGCATGTCATCAGACCTACCTCTAGATAAATAGATAAGTACTTTCTCCAGCTATCTAACTACACAATGGCCCCGTTTTCCACTCTGGAACCCTTTAGTATCTCACGATGAATCCCAAATCTCTAGAAACTCTGTTCTCTTGGGTTCAATCTAGTTAGTGTTAAGAGTATATTCTTGACATTTGAATTTACTAAAAACCAAGAGACTCTACACAATGTCTGACTATTCTGCATTAACCAAAGCGTTCATTGATCATAAATTTCCAGTCTTTATCTTCCTCCTTCTGTGAAAACTGACTTTTAAAATATCCCGCAAGGCTGGGCACGGTGGCTCATGCCTGTAATCCCAGCACTTTGGGAAACCGAAGTGGGAAAATTTCTTAAGCCCAGGAGTTGGAGTCCAGCCTTGGCTATATAGTGAAACCACATCTCTATCTAAAAAATCAAATTAGTTGGGCATGGTGGCACACGACCATAGTCCTAGCTACTCGGGGAGGCTGAGGCCTAAGGATGACTTGAATCTAGGAAGTTGAGGCTGCAGTGAGCTATGATTGTGCCATTGCACCCTAGTCCAAGTGACACAGTGAGATCCCGACTGAAAAAACAGAAAAACCTACAAAACTCTTCATTATTAGAGAGAGAAAAAAGCCTCCTGGGACATTCGTTCGGTGTCAGCACAGGAAGTGCGAGGAGGAACTTGGGAGTTCCTTAAACAGAGTATCCTGAGTGATTCATTCTGTGAGCCAGGCGGGCTGCTGGAACTGCTCGTCCGAGCGGCTGGAGGCTGAGTGTCGGACAACTGCAGGACGAGGGCGGTGTGTCTGGGCCTCCTCCCTCTCCCGGGCCGCTGACCTGTCTCTTGTCTCCCGCAGGCAAGGCCCTGGTGGCCGTGGACGCCGGCAACCGCACAGTCCCTCGGCGCTGCGCCTGCATGGCCGGGTACCACTGGAGCCAGGACTGCGAGTGCTGTCGCCGCAACCGCGAGTGCGCGCCGGGCCTGGGCGCACAGCACCCGTGTACGGGTTGGATGTGGGCGTGTGTCGGCTCTTCCTGGGCCATGCGCCTAAACCCGGGGCAAGGCGAGCTTTGAGGTTTAACAACGGGATCGTGATCGCCCCAGGGCGCCGGGTGGCACTGGAGGAACCGGGGGAGGGTGCCCTTTGATTTTCCGCCAGGTGTAGGCCAGACCTGGGAGTGAACCCCCTGCTTAGTTTCTTGGGAATGTGAACAGCCCACTGTCCTAGCCATGTCCATTGCCCTGGGTGCCTCCATCTGGGAAACCAGGGGTTGTCAGACTTAAAAAAAAAAAATAGGTTCACCCTCTTAGAAGAATTTCGTAGAAACCATGCACCCCCAGGTACACATTTTTGAGTTGACATCTAAAATTTTTCATTACAAATTTAAAGAGTTGCTGAGGACTTCCTTACCAGGGAATTATAACTGTGGTAACACTTTAAAAAATAATTCAGTGGACTCTAAGCACCTAGCAATTTGATATCCTCTATCGTTCATTTTTAAACGCACTCATATTTAACTCTTGGGGATTTTACACATGTCCTTTCTCTCCTGTGATTCATATCCAATCCACCTTATCACAGAATTTTTTCCTAATACATTTTTATGCTTTTATTAATCACCTTTTCATACTCATTTACATTAAAAATATGCACCTATTTGAAATCTTAATTTTTAAAAATGTGCTGTGATTCAAGATTCTCAGGGTTAAAAACTTTTCTTCCAGACCAAGCTGTCACTACATTTATACTTACACAGGTGGTCAAAAATGAATGTTTTCTGTTTTAATATAATCATAAAAGTAAAAAAAAATTGAACTTCATAATGAGTGGGATTGTTTTCCAATTTATATATTTGTGGTTGAATATTTCTTAGTGCTAAAATGCAACAGGATTCAACATAAATTCTAGTTCCACTATTTGTTGTTATTTAAGTGCTAAGAAACATATTCACACAAATTATTAAATGGCTAAGGAAAGAAAACCTTTTGCTGAAGAATGTCCCTTGATTCTCTCAGTACCTCTGGATTTATATGTTTAGGATCACATAGTGATGTGACATCAGAAGCTATTTTTATATATAAATTGAGAACTCAGTTATGTCTTCAATTTTTGTTGAAAGTAAAGAAATAGAAATAGTATTTCTTCTTCTTTCTTTCTTTTTAGTCTGTGTCTCACTCTGTCACCCACTGCAGCCTTGATCTACTGGGCTCAGATGATCCTTCCGCTTCAGCTTACCAAGTAGCTGGAACTACAGGAGTGTGCCACCACACCTAGCTAATTTTTTGATTTATTGTAGAGACAAGGTCTCGCCGTGTTGCCTAGTCTGGTCTTGAACCCCCGGGCTCAGGCAATCCTCTCTCTTCCACCTCCCAAAGTGCTGGGATTACAGGTGTGAGCGATAGCGCCCAGCTAAAAATAGAAATAATATTTCTTAAAATCATTTGCTTTCCCAACTTCTAGGAAGTATAACAAGGCAGTTTTTGAAGCAGTAACAAATAATATTTATGCCTATTAGTTGTTCACTTAGAGGCTCCTGATTTTAACACAGAATACTTGGACAGGCTTGGGAGAATTAAGCTATTATTCATTTCAATTCATATTGGGAAAAATGTTCCTCACAGAATCTCACTAGCATGGTCAGCCTTTGTTATCAAATGCATTGACTAAACCAGGCATGCTTTCTCTCTGAAAAACTTTGACTTGATTTTTTAATTATTAAAACACATGTCCCTAGTGCATGTCAACGCCTTCTGAATTCTAAGACCAACCAGGCCCAGAGCCCTTGGTCAAGTTTGTGACCTGTTTGACACATCAGGGTTTTTGCCTTTTGCCCTTAGCAATGGTGCATTCTTTGACAACAGTAGGGGTTATGGGAAGAGGTGGATGAATGAAAATTTCGCCTGCCCTACCTTGCAGTGTATCTGAATTCAGAACAATTCAACTAGGTCCCAAATGCCCCATTTTTATTGCCCCAACTAGTCGATAGGGCAAGACAGGAGCTATGCTGAGAAGGCCTGAATGCAGGAGCCTTGACCTCAGCTGTACTTCAAGTTGTTACTTTGTTTGGCATCTCAGAGGTTTGGCACCCCACAGGACCTGGGGTGGGTGAGAAGTGTGCTTTCTTTTCTAAAGTAGGAAAAGTGTGATTATGGAAGGGAGTAGGGGTAGGAGAACCTACAAGATGCTCCTGGCAGGTATCATTGTTAGATGGACAGCAGATGCCTGGAAATTAATAGCGTTAACCCTTTGGAAGCCTTTTACCCCCCGGGAAGTCTCTTTGTCCTTGAGGGCTTCTCACAACCTTTAAAAAAGCTGTTTGAGTCAGGCTTGGTGGCTCAGCCTGTAATCCCAGTGCTTTGGGAAGCTGAGGTGAGTGGATTGCCTGAGCCCGCGGGTTCGAGACCCGCCTCTCTACATGAGGCGAGACCTCATCTCTACAGTAAATCAAAAAATTAGCCGGGCGTGGTAGCGCACCCTTGTAGTTCCGGCTACTTGGAAGGCTGAGGCGGAAGGATCGCCGGAGCCCAGCAGGTCGAGGCTGCGGTGGCCGAGAGCGGCCACTGCACTCCAGTCTGGGTGACAGAGTGAGACTCCAACTCAAAAAAAAAAAAGCTGTTTGAATTCATGTGAATTATTAACTATTAACTGGGTTTTTGTTAGCATAGCTTTGAGGCAAATCAAATTGCCGGATCAAGGGGGCCAGTGCTCTACTTATTGGGCCAAATTGCAAAAGTCAAGATTGCCCTTCCTACCTGATGTTGGACAAAGAAAATTGAATTCCTTATTTTAGTGTTTTGTGAAAGTAAATCACAGAAGTGCTACTAATTTGTGGTTTGGGCACCAGCCAGTGGCCTGATTATGGTGTCACATGGTAGCCAGTGTTCTTCGTGGGATTTACCAAAGGGTCATCGTGTGCTGATTATAGTAGAGGTAATAGACACAGGAAACCAAGACATTTCTTATTCTGACGACGTAGTTTATGAGGAATATGAGAGAGCCGAGACAGGCTTACTAACCAAGATCCTCTGTCCCACCACTGTGTTTATAAATAAAGTTTTATTAGAACGCAGCCACTTCCATTTTTTTAACATATTGTCTATAACTGCTTTTATACTATGAGTAGTTGTAGCAAAGACTGTAAGGCCTGCAAAGCCTAAGATATTTATTGAATGGCCCTTTCCAGAAAATGTTTGATATCAACCCAAGGGTTCTTCTTCTTTTTTTTTTAAATTGAGAAAACTTTCTTGACGCTAGTAATTAGACTGATGAAATTAAGCTCACCAGAGGGGAGCAGGACAGTAAGTTTTCCTTTAAAGCGATAATGACTCAGGCCTGTCATCCCAGCGCTTTGGGAGGCTGAGGTGAGGGGATTGCCTGAGCCCACTGGTTCAAGAACAGCCTGGGCAACTTGGCGAGACCTCGTCTCTACAATAAATCAAAAAATTAGCCAGGCGTGGTAGCACATGTCTGTAGTTCTGGCTACATGAACACCCGAGGCAGGAGGATCACCAGAGCCCAGCAGGTCAACACCGCAGCTCAACAAGGACACGGTATGCAAGCCTTGCCTGGTAGGCTTCTTCTCGGATGCCTTGAGCATGCCACCGTGCTCCAGCCTGGGTGACGGAGTGAGACTACAACTCAAAAAAAAAAAAAGAACAATAATGGGGCCACCACTCCCTGCAGACAAAGGCTGGTGTAAGACATCAGCCAACAGATACATGATGAGAGCAGAAACAGCCAACAATCAGACTGGGAAACAAAGTATGGGTGACCAGGGCAGTGACTCTGTTTGTCTGTTTGTTTTGCGTTGGGGTCTAACTCCATAGCCCAGAGCAAGCCTGACCTGGAAATTAGATACTGGTGTTAGAGGCCTGACACTTAACACCAGTTGTCTTTCTGAACACAGTTCTGTAACTCTGCTGGTGTCAGAAACTCTTCGTGGTCCTGAACCTGTAGGTGTCCAAACAATTAGACACAGGGTAGGGCTGGGGGAGCAAGGAGCAGAGAGAGGCACCTCCTCACCTCTGGTTTTATGGAGCAGTTTTCTGGCCGATCTCTAAGTGTTCTTCTTTGTTTTTTGTTTGTTTTTCCTGTTTTTTTCACAGTGCAGCTCAACAAGGACACGGTATGCAAGCCTTGCCTGGTAGGCTTCTTCTCGGATGCCTTTTCCTCCACAGATAAATGCAAACCTTGGACCAAGTGAGTGATAACGAAAGAGTCAAAA
Source organism: Tarsius wallacei (assembly GCA_963574415.1). Classification (NCBI taxonomy): domain Eukaryota; kingdom Metazoa; phylum Chordata; class Mammalia; order Primates; family Tarsiidae; genus Tarsius; species Tarsius wallacei. Next base: position 14,354 of record CAUYQG010218324.1, read on the forward strand.
GAGCATGTTGATTTTACTTTTATATATATGTAATATATATATAACTTTTATATATATATATATATATATATATATATATATATATATATAATTTTTTTGAGTCAAGGTCTCACTCTGTTACACAGGCTGGAGTGCAGTGGCACGATCACCACTCACCACGGCCTTGACCTCCTGAGCTCAGGAGATCCTTCCGCCTCAGCCTCCTGAATAGCTGGGACTACAGGTGCATGCCGCCATGCCCGGCTAAGTTGTTTTTTGTATTTTTTTTAAGTAGATGAGATCTCACTATATTGCCCAGGCTAGTCTTGAACTCCTGGGCTCAAGTAATCCTCTTGCCTTGGCCTCCCAAAGTGCAAGGATTACAGGCCGGAGCCACCACACCCGGTAAGCTTGTTGATTTTAAACAACTCAGCCTTCACTGTCTCGCCTGGGTTGAACTCAGTCTGATTCTATGGGGTTAGGCTTCCTCTTGAAGCCATGGTCAAAATGGAAAAAGTCTGTCAGTTCAGTATGGGGAAAATAAACCAGTCAAACCTATTTTTCAGCCTGATGTGTGACAGGAACTTTGTGAGCCTTTTTGGATTCGACCGTCTATGACTTACAACTGTAGCTTCTCTTTTCCTTTTTCTAACCTTATTTAGTTGAAAATGATTTATGACACATATTGTCATTCAATGACCTCTCCTCCTTTCTCAACTTCCCAGCATCAGTGGTTTATTCCTCTAGAGATGTGTGTGTGCCATATATGTGCCTATAGAAGACTCCCATTTATAGAAATGTTTTCACACTGTAAACCCTGGGTTTTTTTCACCTAATCTATCCTGAAGCCCTTTTTGTATAAGCTCGCCTAGATCTTCCTGACTTTTTACAGCTGCATAGTATTTCATTGTTCAGATGTACCATAATTTGTTTAATAAGCTATTTATTGATAGTCATCTATCGTTTCCAGTCTTTTTCAGTAATACATAATGAAGACTCTTTTATATATACTGTTTCACACTTATGTGAGTGTATCTGGAGCAGAATTCCTGGGTCCTTTCACTACATGCTTCTTGTTGAGTACTAATAATCAGTGTAATGATTCTTTCTGTTTCCAATATATTCCTTATTAAATGTGTATTTTACTGAATCCATGTTTTGTGTTGAAGAGGATTTCTCATGTGTTTCAGCTTTGAAAGAGTAGTCATCAAAAGTGTATCACTTAGCCATGGTAACCGAAGCATGAAATGTTCTTTACTGAAGACCCTGATCTGCTGGCCATACTCTCAGGGTAGTTCTCAGAAAACATGGCAGGGGTTGCTTTTGTTTACTTTTTTGTCCACCTTTGTGATATTCTGCTCCCCTGTGGAAGGTCTGGGAATTCCAAAGTCCAAGAAGACATGGGTTCTTCTCCTGAATACTTTAGTACAATATTGCATTTGTTTGTTTGTTTTTTATCAATAACATAAAGCCAAAGCACTTAACTGCGGTTCCCCCCCCTCCCACCCCACAGCTGTACCATCCTTGGAAAGACAGTAGAACATCACGGGACAGATAAATCAGATGTGGTCTGCAGTTCTTCTCTGCCATCTAGAAGACCACCAAGTGGTATGTGTAAAAAGAGCCTGGTGGTCGGTAGATGTACCCCGGCATGCTTCTGAATCTTTCCCAAATGACACACTGTCCCTTTCCCTGAAGGAGTTCATCCTTCCCTCTTTCATTTCATCCTGTCTGTGGTTAGCTCAGTATTTCATTTAGATCAGTATTTTAATTCCAGATTTGTGGTTGACTTGATAATTTTCTACACTGGATTTGGGAAAGCTAGTAATATATTTATGTAAAAAAAAAAAGGGAAGAAAGAAAATACAGCTGCAAACAAATTAAAATGCCCAGACCTGGTAGGATGGGGTGGTCACAGTGAGGGTGTCTGTGGTCACTGGCCAGAGTAAGCAACTCGTTAGAATCTAGCTATCATTATTTTTGGAAATTTTGTAGATAAAATTAACCTTAGGTATAGTGTCGAAGACTCACAAAATTAACAGGTAATGGCGGAGGCTGGCTACTCTGTGAGTGGGACAGTGCAGAGGTGGATCCAGATATCAGAAGAGGTGGAATAGGTGACAAGAAGACTTCCTGATGAGGCAGGAGAACACAGGCCACAGAGTGACAGGGTTAACAGGTTTGGTCAAGAAAGTCAGGAGTTTAAAGCTGATATTTTAGGAAACAAGAAGACGTTAAAGCAGTCTGGATGTGGCATCACACAGTCAGAATGTATTTGTATTTATTTATTTATTTTTCGAGTTGGGGTCTCACTCTGTCACCCACGCTGGAGGGCAGTGGCACGATCACAGCTCACCACAGTCCAGAGCAGAGTTTTTAACAGGCCATTCTGCAGATGACATTAAAAATAACCGAAGAAATAAAAGGCTCTCCTTAAAAAGATAGACGGAGAAGAAAGGTGGGAGTCCAGGAAACCAGGCCAAGTAAACTGTGCATAAGATAAAGATTCTAGCAATGACGAGAGCAAGGAGGGAAGAAGAAGATGGCTGAGTCCACATTGTGTTGTGGATGAACAGCAGAAACCCTTCACAGGGTGGTGGTGGTTCTGTTCTCATGAGCAGCAAAACCCTGGCGCCATGTTGCTGTTATGAGGGAGATAGAGGGGGCTTCCTCTTGCCTGCAGAGGCCATCTACTGGGGATACTGAGGGCTCTGGAGGTAAGCCAAGACAAAACTGGGTGGCGTGGTGAGCATGACTAGAGTTGTTCTAAAGGAGAAGCACAGTGGTCCGGGCTGGCCTCAGGCGGAGTGAATGTTGAGTGAGCAGGGCTGAGCTGTGGCTGGCACCCTTCAGAATGTGGGTGCTCACTGACAGATGCAGTGGGTGGAGGAGGGGGGAGAGTTTCCTGCTTCTGTTATCCCAGACCATCAGCCTTGATTCTGGGGTGTGATTTACGGGGTCTTATTTTTAAATTTAGTAAAATTAAATAATCATCTCTAACATCCAGATTTCTCATTTTCTTCCAATACAGAGCCCCAGAAATACCTGCCCAGTTTAATTATTCTGCTTCTCTTCATATCTGTGGCCATAGTTGCCGCCGTCATCTTCGGTGTTTACTATAGGAAACAAGGGAAAATACTCACAGGTATTGTGTCTCTGGTGGTTTTTTTTTTTGAAAATTAATCCTAAAATAGATACACTTCTAGGTAAACGTTTTGGAAGCTGAGTAGATTGTCCACTGGTTGCCTGTGGTGATCTGCTTAAATAAGTGCCAGAAGGTGTTTTCACTTAAACTAGGGTGAAACACCCTTTATCTCTGATTTACTGTTCTCCAGCCAAAAGAAAGAAAAATTAAAAAACCTAAAAATACAACATTGTGCCTGTTTGTCTATAAGCAAGCAAGAGTATTTTAGGAATACTGGAAATTCAGGAAACTGATGATTTGAAAGTATAGATTATGCAGCTTCAGATATATGGGGGGGGTTGTGTTTATCCTAGAATATATCCATTTTTTTAAAGACAGGATTTATTGAGAGGACAGAAAAGCTCCCACAGTGGGAGGAGAACCGAAGGGATTACCTGAATATATCCATTTTTAATGCACCCATTTAAAATGTAGATAACATTTTCAGGTGAATGGCAAAGGAAAGTTTTAATTGGGGTGTTACTTTGAAATATGAATCTAAAATTACGAAAATAAGTTATCATACATTCAGTAAAATTTAGGTGCTTATTCCTAGAATAGGCAATCAAGTGTTTTCTTGTTTCTGGGGAGTGATTTTCTCACAAAAAATTGTTAGTGTCTTTAAACATCCTATTATGTTTGACTTTTATACTACAAAGCTTAAAAAGTGCCATTTTTTGAAAGGATTCAAGGCTTCGTTTGATTTTGTAAGGATGTGACTTCCCCCTTTAATGTTCAAGACATTCTCTTTGAAGCATCTGCTGGTGCACCATCCTTTTCCATCTTTAGATCATATGTGTTTGTATTGCCCACCTCAGCTTTGCTGTGACTTGGTCAATTCTCCTACGTCACATCCATGACTTAGAAAGATTTGCCAGAGACTGTGTTGAAAGGTGATACTGAGCTGACACAATGGTCAATAAAACTGAGCCTAACACGGAAAGAAAATTACCGCATTGTCTCACGTATATGTGTCGTCTCAAAAAAAAAGTCAAAGAGGTGGGGTGTGGTGGCTCATGCCTATAATCCCAACATTTTGGGATGTCGATGAGGCAGGAGGATTGCCTGAGCCCAAGAGTTCAAAACCAGACAGGGAAACATAGCAAGAACTCGTCTCCACACACACACACGCATACACACAAAATTAGCTGGGCATGGTGGTATGCTCCTGTAGTCCCAGCTATTTGGGAGGCTGAGATGGAAAAATGCCTGAACCCTGGAAGTCGAGGCTACATTGAACCACGATCATGTCACTGCACTCCAGCCTAAGCAACAGAGTGCGACCCTGACTCAAAAAAAAAAAGTCAAATATACAGAGATAGAAAATAAAACAGTGGTGACCAGGGGCAGGGGAGAGGAAATGCAGAGAGGTAGGTTTAGGATAAACAAGTCTAGAGATCTAATTGCAATACGAGGACTAAAGTTAATAATATTATATTGTATTCAGGATTCTTGCCAAATTTGAAGATTTTAGCAGATTTTGTCCCCCCCACACACATAAAATGGGTAACTAAGAGAGATGATAGATATGTTAATTTGCTTCACTATAGTAACCATTTTGCTGTTTATATATATATATCCCATACATCATGTCGTATATCCTGAATATGCGCAATAAACTTTATTTTTTAAAAAGAGGTAGGAAATCATAACACAAACCCCTTATCCTTGCTTTATTTTTCTAGCTAATTTGTGGCACTGGATCAACGAGGCTTGTGGACGCCTAAGTGGAAATAAGGTAAAGTTTTTAGTGCCTCATGCAAATTCTTTCAGTAGGTAGGCTTACGTCGCTGTATTAGTCAAATTCCAGGGGTACCAAGAAAAAGTATACATATTTTAAGAGAGGTGGAAGGATCGCCGGAGCCCAGCAGGTCGAGGCTGCGGTGGCCGGCAGCTGCCACTGCACTCCAGTCTGGGCGACAGAGTGAGACTCCAACTCAAAAAAAAAAGAGATGTTTGCTGTAATCAAAAGTGTCTGGACACTGATGATAATCACTCTGAGCACCTCTTGTCATTGCAGAAGTCAAATGTGACTTGTATTCACCTTATTGAGTATTACCATTTTAATACAGTGTTGTCCTTTCTTAAAATGTGTGTACTTTTTTTGGCATCCTCTGTAGGGAACCCCATTGCATAAGGGGCACTCCATGCGTGGCGATCAAACCTCAAATCCCAGGATGGATCCCTCCTAACAAAGCCCAAGCCCTTGCCCATTCCCAATGCCCGTTTCCTTTGAAATTCCACTTCTGTCGTCTCTGCGTACGTACGTTATTCTTTGAGTACCCATCTTAATTGTCTAGAATAGATTTCTAGGAACAACGAGCTGCATCTCTCCTTGACTCTGCAGTCATTTTGGTAACTTGTTTTTATTTGTTGAGTACACTTTTTTTATTTGTTAAATTACATTTGATTTCAAAATTATAGGAAAGTAGTGAGAATAGTTCAAAGACCTCCCATACACCCTCTACTCAGATCTACCCGTTGTTCATGTTTTGTCACGTTGCTTTATTATTTGCTCTCTCTCTCTCTGTCTGTGTGTATATGAACACAGGTGTTTTTTTCTTGAGCCCTTTTAGAGTGATTGGCAGACAGTGTGTGTCCTGTGTCCTTAAATACTTGTTGTGTATTTTTTTTTAAGAACAAGGACATCCTTAGTTATAAGTGTAGTACATTTATCAAAATCAAGATGTTTAACGGTGGTACCATACTATGATTTAACCCACATTTGATATTAAAATTTCATTAATTATCCCACTGTGTCCTTGATATAAAATGTATAAATTGTACATTTTATATCAGTGAGCTCATACTGATTTCTCCAATTCTGGTCCTAACCCTACAGGATTCTTTCTCATTCTTCCCTTTTCCACATTTGAATCTTCCCTTCCCCAGCAGCATGCAACCTGGCTCCTACTATTCTCGACATATTTCCTCATTTGCTCAATTCTAGAACACACAGAAAGTAGTTTCAGAATTACTAAGCCATACCACAGCAAAACACAGAACTACTGACTCAGGTTCAATATTTGTTTACAGTTGGTTTTGTTTTTTGTACTTAGGTTGAGGGTGTATCGTTAAAACACTGTGTTTGAAAGCTATTTGAGTTGACTCAGCCCCTGGCTTCCGTGCGAGTGTGCTGTTCATCTGAAACGCAGTTAGATTCATCTGTTTCTAGTTGTATCCCATTTTAGGGCCCTCCTGCACTTGGTAATTTTAAATAACACAAATAATATGAATGGTGAAATGTTCCATCTGTACTTGTTATGGTGGAAATAATTAGTATAAACGCTGTTTTCAGCAGTGTTTAGCCGCATATGTTCTAATGAGTTTGGGTATTAATGCCTCTGCCTTCTGAATTTCGATTGGCAGGAGACCTCAGGAGATAGTTGTGTCAGTGCTCACACGGCAGCCTCTACTCAGCACGAAGTGGGTGAAGGCGTCTTACTGCTGACCCTGGAGGAGAAGTCGTTTCCAGAAGACATGTGCTATCCGGGCGGAATTGGTGTCTGTGGGGGAGCGTGTGCAAGAGGGGGCCCCTGTGCACAGGGTGAAGATGCCAGGATGTTCTCCTTGGTCAGCGAGACTGAGATCGAAGGGGACCCCTTCAGGCAGATTCCCATAGAAGACGAGTACTTGGACAGGCCCTCCCAGACCCCAGACTCTGTACTGTTCCTCACTCAGCCTGGAAGCAAATCCACACCCCCTTTCTCCGAGCCCCTGGAGGTGGGGGAGAATGACAGTTTAAGCCACTGCTTCACGGGGACAGAGAGCCTGTTGGATTCAGAAAGCTGCAACTTGGCTGAGGCCCTGAGCAGGACTGATTGGATTCCTGTGTCCTCCGAACAGTATTTGCAAAGAGAGGTGGAGGGTGGCAATTGCCCCCACCGGGGAGCCAGCTCCAACTTGGCAGATGGCTGCACAGGCTGCCAGAGCCCTCCTGGGGAGGGCCATGAACCTCTCATGGGTTCCTCGAAACGTGGACCCTTGCCCCAGTGCGCCTATGGCATGGGCCTTCCCCCTGAAGAGGAAGCCGGCAGGGCAGAAGGGGCAGACCCCTCCGAGGACGGGGCTGATGGGAAGCTTCCAGGCTCCACCAGGGGGGGCACCGGGTCTGGAAGCTCCCCCGGTGACCCGCCACCTGCATCTGGTAAGTGACTTTCCTGGTCTCTCGTTTCTAAGCAAAATGGTCTGTTCTCGGTACAGGGTTTGGGGACAGGTATCACAGACCATTTAGGAAAGAAGAAACCACCATGGGGAAAATTCAACATGAGCATTTCCTCCCAATAAGCATCTTTATAGAATGGGCTTGGATTCAGTCCACGTGTTCGGTTGTGCGTTGTGTCCCCTCCTGTGTGACTTCATCATCTGCCTCTGGGACCGTTTCTGTGTTGGTGCATGCTTCATACCCTTTTGCATTCAGGCTTCTCATGATAGGATTAGACCCCAAACCCCAGCATTGACTCCTGAAAGACAAAGTCAACATTGACCGCGGGACTGGCCGAATCAAAGGCATTCCCTCAGTTTTCTGGTTTTAAAGCAACTCGGGCCCTCGTACATTTCCCCCAAGGAAGCGCTTATAAATTTTAGGAGGACAAACAAAAGTGTTTAGTTAATCCTTAATTAATATTTACTATGAGTAGTGTGTTGGTTCCATACGAAAGTAATGATATAGTAAAACTGTCTTTTAATGTTTTATATGAGAAGCCTCTTTTACAGAACCACTATGTATAATATATTCATGGAACCAAGCAGATAATTTTAACAATTTAACATCATTACAGAGATTTATCACTGCAACGCTGCTGATGCATGAACAACCCACCAATTATAATATTATAACTTTTTTCATGAGAGTAAAACACCATCTGTTTTATTATATAGTTAAAAAGGACTTTGCAGCTGTTAATGATGGCTTCCTCTAGCTCTGGGAATTATTTGTCATATGAGGGGTCAGGGATCCCTTTGAGAATCTTCTGAAAGCTATAGTCATATAGTCACTCTCTCCAGAAAAATGAATATGTGGATATATACTATTTAAAGGGCTTCATGGAATCCTCCAACTCTAAAAAAATAAAAAAAATTTAAAAATCCCATTCATAGGCCACCCTTCTCCAGAGATGCTTTTCCACCCCCCGCCCCCTTTATTTAGCCTGTAAGTCATGCTAGCAGCCAGTCTTTGAATTAAGATAGTTCAAAGTATTTTGAATTACTATCTAATAGATCTGGATAACTAGATCTGTACCTTTGCCTCAAGGGAGTGATGGCTCCTGGCTTTAATCTGTTCCCCAAGCTTTGCGGTTTTACTGTGACACAGATGCACTGGTGTATAAATTCTATAATATCAATTCTCAGTCAAGCTGAAAGGAGGAGATATGTTTTGGGATATTCTTCAAGGAACTGGTATGTTTCTCCTTCAGAAGACCTCAGGATTTTTTTTAAAAATTATTTTTAGGAATTTCCATGACTAAAAATTGGGTTAGGTTGTTCGTTTGCAGTGTTTTACATCTTTCCTGGCGGTTTATTTTCTTCCTCTTAGTTATGGAGACACACAGAGTACTAGTTATTTGGGCTGTGGGGGCCAGAAGGCTGAGGTGCATCTATGGCAGTGACAGGCCTTGGCAGCACTGCCAGGGGCAGACCGGTTTTTCAGTTGGTGACACCAGGAAAGTGACATTGCCACTGTGTGAAGATTGTCAGCAGTTCTTAGAAGAACAGTGTTGGCCAAATTTAAAGAGAGATATACAGAGGGTGCCAAACACACACACACACACACACACACACACACACACACACACACACACATTTTAAGAAAGGAAAAACTGTATCAAAATTGTAAATGAATACAAGTCACGTTTGACTTCTGCAATTACAAGACATGCTCAAAGAGGTTACCGTCAGCGTCCAAACACTTCTGATTACGGCAAACTAAAAGTAATACGTAGATAACATCTGTTAAAACGGGTACACATTTTTCTGGCCCCTGGTACATGTATTTTTTTAGTGCCATGAAACCAAAAGTCAAATCTTTGCTGGCCTATAAAAGAGTTAAAACAGTGGCCTAGTCTTGTTTTTCATTATCTTTCATTTCCCCAGCACGAAAACATCTAGGCACTGGAGAAAGGAATAAAAAGTGTGTCATCAACTAAGTGGTGTTAATTTGCAAAAAGTTTACGCTGCTTTTTCTGTCTTCATCTGGTGCTTCGCCATGCAAAACATCCATGGAGAGTCTGCCTCAGTCGGGCGCGCCAGCCAGCAGGCCAAATTAATTTTCGCCTGAGGGAAAGCAGCCGCTAGATTGATTTTTGAGGCTGCGCTCTTCTCCGCACAATTACTTCTACATGAGCAGGCTTTATGGTTTCTGGTCCAAACAGGACTTTCTCATTCTTATTTTTTTTTTAATCGTCATAATTTATGATCCGTAAAATGTGTGGAAGAGGGCGGAGCTTGGATGAGAAGGTAAAAGAGGGGCCTGATCCCATTTGGTCTCCTAAAAGGCCCTGTGCTCTCACGACTGGGATGAGGTGGCCTTTTTAATGGGGTTTTTGGATGTTTATATGTGAATGTTTTTCGTTGTTTCTACTTACAGCCAAGTCAAGTGGCTTCTGGAGAAATGACAACGACTGGGGACTTTCACTATAGGGAAGAGTATCACCTTCTGTCCCAGCATCTTGTTGAGGAGAATGATGATTTTTCAAACAGTTCCATAAGTGTAGACAACTTTTAAAAAAAGACCCAGTGCCGTTAAGACTATTTTAGCAATGCTATAACTCTTAAAAAGCAGGGAGAATGATTAGCAACGACCAGCAAAGGCATAGCCAACATACTTTTGGTTATGTCTTAAATAACTATGCCTGAATTTAGGTCTTAAATTGTGCCTAATCTTGATGACGTGATGGTTGCCTTGGTTACAGCCCTCTCACCTGGAGATTGGAGCATTCTCACTGGATCCCTAGAGAATTGTTATTTCATGTGAAAGATAACAACTGTTTATGATTCACGTGTCTATCATTGGCCAATGGCCTGGTTTTGGCTCCTGAAGTCTCTTGGTGGGTTTAGGTACTTCCGAGCTGGAGAGAATTGTTTATTCACTGGGCCCACAATACATCTTTATGAACACCGGCTACCTATTTGTTTTTCCAGCAAACCTTATTGAAGGTCTACTGAGCCAAAGAGATTTGGAAAATCCTCAAAAGCAAGCAGGGTTTGATGTCAGGGAGAGACACAAAAAGTCATGAGAAATTCATGCCTTCCCCAGCCTGCCCCTCTGTGACCTGCGGCCTGTTCGTAATGAGTCTTGGGGTCTTTCTCATTGAGCCTGGACGTTCACCCCCAGCAACACCCCAGCTCTGGTATCTCAGTATGTTAAGTCAATAGATGTTTATATGCTCATTCACTCATGCAGTCAGGAATAAACTTAGATGAACAAGAGACCACCATTACCTGTCCGTTTCCCAAGTCACTCTCAGCCTCTCACTTCTTTGGTCTACCCTAGGGAGCTGGGGGAAGGGCAGGGACTAGAAAGATTGGCACTAGCTATCCTGGGCACACCTAGTGCCCTAGGCAGAGGAGGCAGAAATGACAGAGCCAAGGTGAGCTGGTTTGTCCTAGTTAGTAGCACAGACACTCCAAGGAAGCCACCTGGAAGCCAAGGGCACTGGACGATGAAGACACCTGTGCCTCCCCATTGCTCCCCCCACCTACCCATCCTCAGTCCCCATCCCTGGGCCCACTCTCTCTTGAAATGATAGTTCTTGACCATCCATTTCCATCCTGAGAATGCAGAAAAAGCCCTTTCCTACCCAAATTTGCCTTCATTCTCCTTCTCTCCCCCCAACAATGAATAGTCCTTTCCTTCGAACTTTCTTCATACTCCTGCTAGAATGCCATCCACAACCTAGTGTTTCACTTTTAGCTAAATATCATAAGGGCAGATAGTAGTTCGTCGGCCCTGAATTTTTAAGTTAAAATTGGTATTTTATAATTTGCACATTTGGTGATAATATGCAGTATTCATTGGTGCTAAATATCAATGCATCATTTCAAAATATATGAAAACTCTGGTCACTGGGTATCTGGCTTAACTTAGCCCTTCCTGTCTTCTGTCTGTACTAATAAGACTTATTTTGCAAGAATTGGGTCCATGAGACTTTCTAAGTAATTTTCAAGTATGATTCAGAATGGAACTATTAAATACTCTTTCCCTTCCTTTATCATCATATACCCAGTTTCTTCCAAATGGCTGATACAGAGCTTACATTTCCATAAAAAGGAAAATCACATGAGAAGCATATGGGTTAAATATAAAATAAGTTTTTAAAAAAATTCCCAAAGAACCCAATGCAGCCTGGGTAGCTTGAGTGTATTTGTATATATTTTTAGTTCTATTCCTTGGAAGAAAATCTGCATGACAATTTGGTATTATTTGGCATAGTTCTTATGATTTAATATTCACATGTTATGCATTTTAAACAACATAGTAAGCTTTTGAGAAGAAATGTGTGTTTATCTTGCTTAAAAATGTAAATTCTGTCAGGAATTATGTTCTTAGAACTGAATTTGTTTTTTCTGCCTGAGAAATACAGATTCCATGGAGCCTGCTAAGTAAAAGCATGGACTTAGCAAAGTATGAACAACTTTCTCATAATGGGACACATTATTGGTTCATTGTTCTGTTGACATATATGCTATTTTTAAACTCTCAAGTTATTAACCCAAATATTTTTCTAGTTAAATCAATTAAATATTAATGTTAAGTCAACTAATCCCCTTTAAATGTTAGAAATTCTTCAAAATTCCCAATTTGGTGAAAATCCCAGGCCTGGTGTGGTGGCTCATGCTTGTAATCCCAGCACTTCTGGAAGGTAGAGGTGGAGGTGAGAGGACTGCCTGAGCCTGGGGGTTCAAGACCAGCTTGGGCAACTGGCAAGATCTCACCTCTGTAAGTAAATTATAGAGCATGGTGGTGTGGGTCTGTAGTTCCAGCTGCTTGGAAGGCTGAGGCGAAAGGATCACGGGAGCCCAGCAGGTCGAGACTGAGATAGCAGTGGGTGCCACTGCTTTCCAGCCTAGGAAACAGAGACTCAAAAAAGAAAAATCCCCAAGTCTTTCTGGCTTTCAAATCATACTTTGGAGTAGCCTTCAAATACAGCACTATAGTCATATTGTGTTCAGAGACCTGTAAGATTGTTCTGATATCCTGAAGGTTACAATTTTATCAACCATATTATAGATACTGGTTACTAAGGTGCTAAGTGCTTTGTATATAGTATCTTCTTAGTTCCTCACAGAAATCCTATGGGGCAAAGCCATGATTCAAATATCTGATTGTGAAGCGTGTACCTTAAAACCACTACACTATCACCTCTTAAATGTGTGCTCTCATTTGTTTACTATTCCTTGGAGAATCCTTAGTGTGTCATATACTAAGGGCAGACACAGACCTGGGATAATTGGGTTCTCTAGGTGAACCAGGAGCAGCGGCCAGATCAGGCCCAGAAGGTTCCGCTGGAGGGACACTGGGGAAGTACGGTGTGTGGTAGTTAGCTGGCTTAAAATGAGACCCCTCACTTCTGCCAGTTGTCTCAGGAAGTTGCCATTTTCACTGCCATTGACTCTTTCATGGGGAGAGTCCTTGCTTGTACATGCTTCCAACTTTATTCTTCTTTGCAAGCAAAATAAACTTTAAATAAGGGCCAGGGACAGCTTTGAAGGGCAAAGCTGTCAGAAAAGCATCTTTCTAACAAAGGATAGCAAGCAAGAGGGCAGTGACAGGGCCTTGCTTGGCTCAGTGGACTAATGGTACCTATAAAAACCTAAAGCCAGGCCAGGCACAGTAACTCACACCTGTAATCCCAGCACTTGGGGAGCCTGAGGCAGGTGGGTTGCTTGAGCCCAGAAGTTTGAGACCGGCCTGGGCAACATCTCTACAAAAAAGTAGCCAGGTGTAGTGGTGTGTACCTATAGTCCCAGCTACCCGGGAGGCTAAGGCGGAAGGATTGCCTGATCCCAGGAGGTTGAGGCTGTGGTGAGCGGTGATTGTCATGATGGTACCACTGCACTCCAGCCTGGGTGACAGAGTGAGACCTGTCAAAAAACAAAAGCAAAAAACCCTCAAGTCGTTCTTATTTTTTTAAATATAGACTATTTTTTGGAGCAGTTTTAGGTTCACAACAAAATGGAGGGGAAGGTACAGAGATTTCCCATATTCCTCCTGCCTCCAGATAGGTACAGCCTCCCCCACCAGAGTGGTACATTTGTTACAACTGATGAACCTACTTTGACAAATTAGGGTCTACTCTTGCTGCTGTACATTTCATGAGTTTGGACAAATTTATGACACGCATCCACCATTATAGTATCAAACAATCGTTTCACTGCCCTAAGAACCCCCATGCTTCAATTATTAATCCTTTTCTTTCTCCGAACTCCCGACAACTACTGATCTTTCTACTGTCTCCACAGTTTTGCCTTGTCCAGAATGCTGGATAGTTGGAATCATACAGTATGCAACCTTTTCAGATTGATGTCTTTTACTTGGCATCATGTATTTCAGTTTCCTCTATGTCTTTTAATGGTTTGATAGCTCTAAATAATATGACAGGGTCTAGGTGGACCACAGTTTCTTTATCTCTTCACTTTTCTTTGGCAATTATGAGTGAAGCTGCTATAAACATTTGTGTGCAGATTTCTGTGTGAGCTTAAGTTTTAAGCTCCTTTGGGTAATTACCAAGGAATATGATCACTGGATCGATCATACGAGGATCAGCAATTAAGTTCACGAACTCATCCTAGAAAAAGTGCTACACGTACCTCATTACTGCATATCACTATGGTCACCTTCGAAGTCCTCCCCTTGGGAAGCTATGCACCAACACCAGCACCTAGTCCACCTATCAAAGCAATGTTGGAACTCTTTTTCTAGAATGGCCATCACAGCTGTCAGTGTGTTACCCTTGATGTCCTGAATGTCATCAAATGTCTTCCTTCCAATATTTCCTTTGTAAATAATTTTTAAAAGTCCTTGGGGGCCAGATCAGGTGAGTAGGAAGGGTGTTCCAATACAGTTATTTGTAGAATGCTGCCAACATAAGTGCACAGTGGCAAGTTCACAAACTTAATTGTCAGATTTCAACAAATACGATGATGGCTCTGATGGTCATTCCAGAAAAAGAGTTCCAAAATTGCTTTGACGGGTGGACTAGGCACTGGTGTCAGTGCATAGCTTCCCAAGGGGAATACTTTGAAGGTGACCGTTATGATATTTAGCAATGAGGTATATAGCACTTTTTCTAGGATAGTTCGTGAACCTAATTGTTGGACCTCGTATGGTAAGGGTGTGTTTAGTTTTGCAAGAAGCTGTCAAACTGTCTTCCAAAGTGCCTTACCATTTTGCATTCTCACCAGCAAAGAATGAGTTCCTCCTGGTCCATATCCTCAGCCAGCATGTGGTATCATCAATGTTCTGGATTTGAGCCATTCAGAAGGTGCTCAGTGATATCTCACTGCTGCTTTAATTTTCACTTCCCTAATGACATATGGTGTGGCATCTTTTCATATGTTTATTTGCCTTTTTTTTTTAAATGGGCGTCTCACTGTGTCCTCTAAGCTGGAATGTGATGGTGCAGTCATGGCTCACAACAGCCTTGACCTCCTGGGCTCACCTGATCCTTCCACCTCGGTCCCCCAAGTAGCTGGGACTACAGGTGTGCACCACCACACAATGTATCACTGTGTTGCCTAGGCTAGTCTCGAACTCCTGGGCTCAAGCAATCCTCCCATCTCAGCCTCCCAAAGTGCTGGGATTACAGGGGTGAACCACTGCACCCAGCCTTGCATATCTTCTTTGGTGAGGTGTCCACATCTTTGGCCCATTTTAAAACCAGGCTGTTTTTCTTATTGAGTTTTAAGAGTTCTTTATATATTTTGGACAATATCAGAGATGACTTTTGCAAATATATTCTTCCCGTCTGTGACTTGTCTTTTCATTCTCTTTAAGCCTCAGGCCGCTTTAGGCCATCTTGGGAAAGACTTATTTGAACCATCCTTCCTTTTACATACTCCCTTACCAGGCCACCAGCAAGGGAGTGGTCACTCTAACAACAGAACATCCTGGCAGTTCCTTGCACTCACTGGAAAGAGTTACCCTTCAGGGGCATGTATCAACTACAGAAACCATGGCAGCTGTGCTGAAAAGAAGGTCATATGGCACCCACCTGCTTATGTAGCCTGCTGAGAACTTGATGGCCTGTTGATGTCGCCATCCCAGGCCTTTTCCTCTTAGATCAGATGTAAACTCTTCTGTACTGAAATGTGGAAAGCAAATATTAAGGATTTATTGCTTTTAGCAAAGACATTTCAGGACTGAGGTGTGTTACTGGATGAGGTTTTCACCAGCTCTTTCTAAGCCTTGCTCTACTCTGTTACGACATTAACTCACAGCTTACTTGCGTGACGAGAAATGAGACTGTGGGCTTTACCGTAAATTATATAGATGAGTGTTCTAACCAAAGACAATCGTAATGATTGATGATCTCAGCAGAATAAACCAAAGTTGGTTAGATTTCAGAGAAAGTGCCCTTTCAGTCTTCAAGACACATCGGGATCCTCCAACAAGAAGGGAATGGAAGGATAGTATTACTGCTCCACGTTTTTCGTGAGTCTCTGTGTCCTTGGGAGTTCCATGAACACTGATATTACTTTCTAGTAGTGATGGCCTCACTGCATCTTTGCTACTTCCCAAGCATTTTCAAATCCATCATCTCCTTTGACCCATGTCCGTCCTGCCAGATAATGCATGCACTCACTTGTTCATTTATTTAACAAATGTGTATCATGTGGTTGCTTTGTGCAGCCACTCCCTGCCAAACTAGCACGGCTTGATGACTGATGCTTATCTCTTATATATAAGAAAAGAGAACTGGAGAGTTGCTATATGTTTTGTCCCAGAATGTCACCACTAGTGAGGGCCAAGCCAGGACAGGACCAAAGAGCTTTCGGACCCCTGCTTTCTCATCTGTCCCACTCCATTTCTGACCCTCCTGTATCTCCATCCCTGGAGTCACCCCTTGCTCCCCTCTGCCCTTAAGAGACTGAAATGCCACAATGACATCAATGTTAGATTATGATCAAGTGCGTCTGGATTATGACAAGTCGTGGAAAAAGAAGACCGTCAGACGGTTTTTATCTTTGAAACAGTGTCAGTCAGCAGAAAGGGGGGAAGAAAACCAAACAAACAAACCTGGAATGCTCCCATGCAACACACCTGTAAGCTGACATTTGTAATGCAGCCAGGCTGGCCCGCAGAGAGCACTCAGTCCATTCTGGATATGGAGTGTTGTTTACTGGTATTATTCTAGTGGATGGTCTTTTTGTTTTTTTGAGTTGGAGTCTCACTCTGTCACCCAGACTGAAGTGCAGTGGTCGCTCCTGGCCACCGCAGCCTCGACCTGCTGGGCTCCGGCGATCCTTCCGCCTCAGCCTTCCAAGGTGGATGGTCTTTTAATCCCTCTCCACGTAACTCACAGAATAACCCGCAGCCTTCTTTCCCTCTGTGACGGGAAGCTGACTGAAGTCCACAGTGCACCAATCACTCACTCTGGAATACCCCAGCCCTTCTGCTCCCACCTGCTGAATGGCCATGCTCAGCAAAATCTATGGGTGCTCCCGATGTTGTGTGTGTGCTGATCTTACTTTTCTTTCTTTTTTTCTTTTCTTTTTTTTTTTTTGAGATGGGGTCTCATTCTGTTACCCAGGCTAGAGTGCAGTGGCATGGCTTACCTGAGCCACCTGGGCTCAGGCAATCCTTCTGCCTCAGCCTGCTGAGTAGCTGGGACTACAGTACATGCCACCACACTTGGCTAATTTTTTCCTTTTTTGTAGAGGCGAGGTCTCACTATGTTGCCTAGGCTGGGCTCAAACTCCTGGGCTCAAGCAGTCCTCCTGCCTCGGCCTCCCAAAGTGCTGGGATTACAGGCATGAGCCACTGCGACTGGCCTCGTCTGCAAAAATTAATAGGAAATTCAAGATGATGACAGCAGAGCATTCAACCAAGCATGGGGCCCTTCTGCGTGCAAGGCTTTGTGCAACTGTACACACGACCTGACCATGTGGACCACTGGGCTGCCACTTAGAATTACCATTTACTGTGATTGGCGAGTATAACTTTTTTTTTAAAGTTTGGTCTGTACCAGTTTACTACCTCTTGCAAAAGTCAGCATGGATGGACTTGACTGAAAGTTATTTTTGTCAGCCAGGTGCAGTGGCTCAAGTCTGTAATCCTAGCACTTTGGGAGACCTAGGTGAGAGGATTGCCTGAACTCAGAGGTTCGAAACCAGCCTGGGCAACTTGGTGAGACCTCGTCTCTACAATAAAGTAAAAAATAAGCCTGACGTGGTAGCATGTGCCTGTAGTTCCAGCTACTTGGAAGGCTGAGCAGATTGAGGCCACGGTGGCTGAGCAGGCCACTGCACTCCAGCCTGAGTGACAGAGTGAGACTCCAACTCAAAACAAAACAAAAACAACAACAACAAAAGGAAAGTTATTTTTGTCATTAATTGTACTTTGGATGAAGAAATACTTGAAGAATTTTCTTGTGTGGGAATCTCCTAATCTTTTTAGATAACTTTACATCCTGACTGTCAGAAATGTAAAGGCCTAGTTTTTGTCCTTTTCCACAGCCCATGGACCTCCAGGAATAATATTCTTCATTCAGTCTATGACTCAAAGGATTCTGGAACATTTAACTACATCGATTAGGCAAAAGGGTTAGAGTTCTATTTTGGAAAAAAAAAATAGAAAACAAGAACGAATGTCAGTCCTATAGAATAGTTAGGATACTAATATGGGAGATACTGCTTGCCGTGGGGCAATGACATGGAATGAAATTCTCAAGATGAAAGAGTCTGCACAAAACCTTAATGTGCAAGATGATGTCAAAAAACATCAGTTTTACCTGGGCTCAGACTGATGGAAGGTTCCGGCAAGGAAGAAGTAAACAACAATGGATTCATAACAATGATTTGCTGCAAAACAAAACTTCAAGTTGTGGAGAACTCATATATACCATGACACAGACAGAAGGATAAAGGGGATAAGAAGAAATTAAATTCACAGCCATGAATCAATCATGCAGTGGCTAGAGATGTCAGCTGTGTTGTCTTACGTTATATTGAAGAACAACAGAAGCAGCAGCCAATGACGTAATAAAAAAGTAGAACTGTGGCAAGAAAAAATCATACTTCTAAGCAACTTAAAAGTACTTATTTTATTAAATAAACATAGTATGTTTTTAATCAGAGCAGAGTGTTTATGGTATGTACATATTTTTTATTCCTCACTTTTAATTTTTTCTATGAACTGAGTAGCGATCACTCAAGTCGGACTTCTTCTGTGGTGTGTGCTTACTTCCTCTGCGGCTACTCTGGTAGAAGTCCTTTTCTTAGCCTTCGGTCAGTAGTTGCTGAATTAATTGAAAAAGTCATTTTATAAGTCTATATCTTCAACATTTTTTAAACTTAAAATATGTAACTTATTCATACACTGATTATTTTTAAGTATAAGGCCATATGTATTAGCTGATTATAGTTCCTTGAGGCTTTTTTTCATTAACCATGCCATCTTGATTTCCAGTTTCTATTTATTTAGGGTGAAATGAGAAGTTCAAATATTTGCAAAACAAATTTGAGAGCAAAATCCTTCTGGACTTTTAATGTTTCTTTTTCTTATCCTTTTTCTTTCATTCTCACCTCTCCGTGACCCTAAGAACTATCCCGTCTTCATATTTCCGTTCTGGATATTTCTGGTGATAATCTTGGCATGGTCTATTTGTTCTTGGTTTTCTACGGGGCGAGGGTAGCCAGCTTGCTTTCATGTCACCATTTTGGAACCAGAAGTCACTCTTTTTTTCTTTCTTTTAAAAAATAGTTTCTTTGCCCACACCGTTTGGCAGTTTGTTGTTTTCTTTTGTTTGTATCTTTTTGGGGGTTTGGTCTTTTTTTTAGTAACTCATTTTTACTGAGGTCCTCATAAAGCATTCACTGTAGTTTTCATAGAAACTGCTCCCCTATTTTCACACGTACATTTTGCTGCTTTACGTAATCTTTAATTAAATTTTCTGATGAGTATATTTGGCGAAGACAGACTTGAGAAAGAAGCAGGTCATAAGTAGTAACAGCAAGGGGACACACTAGAGAGAGCAGACCCTAGCTTGGAGTACACTGTGTGTTACGAGCCCCTGCTGGCATGTTTTAGAGGGAATGCACTGGCTTGTTGGTATATGGAAACACCCCCTCATGCTGATTGGGCGTTATTCGACAAATAAGTCCCTGCCACTGCCCAGCTTGGAGTATCTCCCATACAACCGCCTATGGGGAAGAACAGCATGAGTCACAAACCTCTCTTCGTCACTTCTGATTGGTTGCTCACACTTAAAATCTACTTTTTCACGGTGCCTAGGTCTTGGGTTCTCTGGAGGTACCCCCGGGTGGGGGAGGACTCCCCCAAGGAATTTCCTGTATGCCAGTTGGTATTTTAGTCAGACCATCCAAAACATGCCTTCTGATTTTCGGGGAAAATCTCTTCATATGGAATGGCAGCATAAACTTCATTTTATTTGTATAAATTATTGCTAAGCTGAGCCATCACAACAGAGAAGTAAAAAGGTAAGGAAGGCGGGTGACTGGGGAGGAGTCATTTTGATGTTCACGTCCCCTGGCCAGTGGAAAAGATTCTGCTCATGATACTAAGTGTTGGGAGTTTCTAGATCTGTTTGCTTTGCAGCACTTATTTTCACCTGGGAAATTTCTGCAGCATCAGTTTTTAAAATGGAAGAATAATAAGTAGCAGGTTTCCTAACATTTGACGAACTGTTTGTTTTTCAAAAGGTCCATTCCTTAAAGACTCGCTACATTTAGTCACCTACAAAGAATGATAGGACCCCCTTCAAGCTTCAGAAGGGAAGAGTGATTGATAGGATTTTTTTTTTTTCCTGTTTTGTTTTCTGTATCTCTGTTTTTCCGGGAGAATATATATATATATTTACTATGAAGGAAATTTTTTGACCTCTGCTAAAAACGGGGCCCACCTGGCCCCACGATCCTCCAGGGCTGAGCTGTTAGGGACCTTCATGGAAGGTGGGAGGAATGAGGACACACAGGGTGACTAAGGCCTCAGATGGGAGTCTGGTCAGAGGAGGGAGGTTGGAGGTCTGCTCTGTGACGACAGGCCATTGGCGTGTTTGCTGCATATTGATCACACACACACACACACACACACACACACACACACACAACTTCTGTAAGGTCTGAATCTTGTCTGTGATTCTGCAATCGAGGTGTGCTGTCCTGCTGGTATTCCCAGAGTCCCTGTGGCAGGCAAATGGTGAAACATGAGTAAGGCCCATAGGCTTGCTTCATCCCCCGACCCCCACCACCGCCCCGTGTCCCCAGCCCCCCCGCCCCTGTCCGCGCCCCCCCCTTCTCTCTCCCCGCCTTCTCTGCCTGGATCGGGCCTGGGAAGGTGCCCAGTGCGTCTCCCAGCAGGAGCGCTCATGAGACACGCGGTGCCGCCGCCGGAGGACAGCCCTGGGGAGGGACAGGGCCAGGGCGCACGGCCCCTCCACGCCCGCGGAGACTTTCCGCTCACAAGACCCAGGCCTCCCCGAGAAGCGCTGACTCAGCCTCCCCGTGTTCTCTCTTCCTCTCCCCGCAGGAAATGTGACTGGAAACAGCAACTCCACGTTCATTTCCAGCGGGCAGGTGATGAACTTCAAGGGCGACATCATCGTGGTCTACGTGAGCCAGACGTCGCAGGAGGGCGCGGCGGCGGGGCCCGGGGGCGCGGCCGCGGAGCCCGTGGGCCGCCCGGTGCAGGAGGAGACCCTGGCGCGCCGCGACTCCTTCGCGGGGAACGGCCCGCGCTTCCCGGACGCCAGCGCCGGCCCCGCCGCGGGGCTGCCGGAGCCCGGGGCGCCCGAGAAGGCCTCGCGGCCGGTGCAGGAGCAGGGCGGGGCCGCGTCCTGAGCGCCCTGGCCGCGCGGCTCGCGAGCGGCGGCCCCCGCGCCGCGAGTTCGAGACCCGCGCCCGCCCGGGCGCGCCGGGCGCCGGGACCGGCCGCGCGGAGGGGACGGGCGGCGGGTGGCCGCTCTCCGCCTCCTGGCGCCGCCAAGGACCGGTCCGTCTGTGGACGGCCGCCTGATGCGCCCTGCCCACTTTGCTCGCCTGGGAACGGGGCTCCTCGGAAAGTCGGCTTCTCTCGCCTGCTCCCCGAGGGCCACAGCCACGTGTCAACTGGCCACACAGCGGCAGAGGACTTCCTTTGGCTCCTTTTCTGCCCGTCTTCCTGTGGTTTTCCTTTTGCCCTCGCCCAACCTCTTGTCACACGTTTGCGCTCTCCTGCCATCTGTTTCTGTGCCGATCCTAGTCAGTTGGGGTCCGTTTTTTCCCGCATATTTGTATTTTTTTGTCTTTCGCAACATTTTTCTTGATGCTTTTTTTAAGGCTTTTCTTGAAACGTCTCCCACAGGTGATGGTCTCCTTTTCTGTATCTCTGTTTTTCCAGGAGTACGTTTTTTAAAATATATATTAAGGAAATTGGTTGACCTCTGCTCAGTGTTTCGGAGATGCCTTTTCCTTGTGTGTTCCTACTAAGCACTTTTGGGAAAAGGCAAGAAATACGAAACATGGGGTGAGGTGCTGGGAACATGTGGCAGGGCTTTTATTTTCTGAAAAATATTGTTTTCTAAATATCCGTTTTCTAAAAGAAAGACAAAGGAAATCCCAGAGTCCCCCCTGAATGTTTTTAAGTCTGTGTCGATCCTACAAGCACAACTACGTTAAGGGTGTGACCTTGTCCCCTACATGGTTGACTTATCCACAGTGGTAGAGCCAAGTCGGGTACTTGGTAACCAAAGCTCTAAGAAACCAGACCTGGCATTCTCATTCTAGAGGTCGCTTTGGAAAGGATGTCGAACCGAGTAGGACACAGGCGACCCTGCACACCAAGGGAAAAGGGGGTGCCAGGGGAAGTCAAGGAAGAAAGAATAAAGTTGACATTTTAATTTGCATTTTTTTCTAGATAAGAATGGCGTAGACAGGGCCTCTTTTCCTCCTAAATAATTGTGCATTTGTGACTTAACCTCGTAGCAGTGGCAAACATTCCCACTATTTTCTAATGCATCTAAATTAAAAACCAAGTCCTCACGTTGTGAAAGTAAGAAAACTTTTATACCCTACAGATGCTTTTCTCTTGGTGTCAGCATGAAGGATGAGTCAGACTGAGTGGAGTCACCGGGTGGTTTTATCTTTTGTGGCCAGTGAGCACTGGCACCCCTCACATATTGGAGAAAAGTTAAAAATATGTAAGCAAATTAAAATTTATTTTTTTTGCATCTGGTAGGTTCTGAAAGCCCTAATAATGGTCACTGCCCAGACTTTAGTGGCAATAAATGCCCAGCTGAAGTGAATGACCATCGATCACTGGTTTCTCCCTCCTGGTGGGAGCTCTCCTGGAAAAGCTGGGTCGATTACCATTTTAATGGAGAAGCAGAGGACAGATCAGTAAATTATGGAACTCCTTAGCTGACTTAAAGAACTGCAGGGAATAACTGCTGTGCCAGGA
Source organism: Tarsius wallacei (assembly GCA_963574415.1). Taxonomy (NCBI): domain Eukaryota; kingdom Metazoa; phylum Chordata; class Mammalia; order Primates; family Tarsiidae; genus Tarsius; species Tarsius wallacei. The sequence continues at coordinate 37,132 of CAUYQG010218324.1, forward strand.
GCATCCGTTGGGATGGTGGTAGGACTTGACCGTCTGTTCTACCCTTTTAGTTATCATCCGTCCATAGAGAGATGTTTTACAAATGGAGGAAGCCGTTATACCTTTTGATATGGAATATATTAAAGCGACAGTTCACAAAGTAGAGTGCTGAGCTAAAAACCCAAGTTTCTACTGTGACTGACTACTTCACCTTCCTGTGCTTTTATTTTCCTTCTATGGAAAGGCAGTAATTATAAGTTATAATAGTTTCCCTGCCAGAAATATCAAAAGGATGCTACAGTGAATTGTAAAGTACCTTGAGCTCCTTAAATCAAAGGTGCTATGTAAATATAAGAGAATCTACTTCCAGAAACAGGTAATATTCTTTCCCACACTGATGCCTACTAATACTGTGCTGATCCAAAGACAACTAAATGATAGGAAATGTATAGCCAATATAAGTGTGTGTCTGCATGTCATGGAGATGTATGTGACAAATGTAAATGAAATGAAGGCAATAATGAAAATTATTTGGGGACACGATAAAGAGATTAAACTTATATTTGACTATAAATGATTTCTCATGGCTTGCTGAAACATGGCTCATTATAAAACCATGATCCAACTTATTTCTGAGCTTTATGGTGAGCTGTGTTGTCAAACGTTGATTTGTATCTTATTGGCAGTTCCCTCATCGGCAGACTTGGGACAGAAAATACTTCCTTTGATTATATATATGCTGTTGATCTCAAAAGGAAATTCAGCCTGGATTCCCAGTGAAAGGGTTGACAGAGAAACGGAGTGTAATTTTTTAAATCAGCTAACAGGAGAAGTAAGAATGAATTTCTCTCTCTACCTGTGAATGCAAAGAGTAGTTTGAATGTGATGTATTAGAACCTCCATATGATCGGAGGAAATGGGGTTCTTGATGTGAACAAATCATCTCAAAGCTTTGTGGCATAAAACAACCACCATTGGCTAGGCTCGGTGGCTCACACCTGTAGTCCCAGCACTTTGCAAGGCCCAGGTGGGAGGATCACTTGAGGCCAGGAGATTGAGACCAACCTAGGCAACACAGCGAGACCCCATCTCTACAAAAAGTAACAAAAATTAGCCAGGTATAGTAGGATGCACTTATAGTCCCAGGTACTCAGGAGTCTAAGGCAGGAGAATCACTCGAGCTCAGGAGGTTGAGGTTACAGTGGGCTATGATTGTATGCTTGCACCGTGGCACTCTAGCCTTTTTTTTTTTTTTTTTCTTTTCGAGGCAGATTCACACACTGTCACCCAGGCTGGATTGAGTGCCGGGGCCCCCACATGGCCGCTGCAGCCTTGATCTGTTGGGGCTCAGGTGATCTTCCACCTCAGCATTCCAAGTATCTGGAACTACAGGTGTGCGTCACAACACCCAGCTCATTTTTTTGTTCTGGTTGATTGTAGAAACGAGGCCTCACCAGGGTGCCCCGGCTGGTCTTGAACCCGGGGGCTCAGGCTATCCTCTCACTTCTGCCTCCCAAGGTGCTGAGATTAAAGGCGTGAGCCAGCACACTCGGCCTCAGACCCCGTTTCAAAAACCAAAGGAAAAAAGCACCCATCATTTATTTAACTCGCAGTTCTATGGGTTGGATCAGCTTGAGTGTTTCTTCAGACCTGGCCCCCACTCCGCCTGGCATGCTCCCCCACTGGCTTGTGGGTTGGCTGGGCCAGCCTGAGCTCTCTCTACCAGCTCCCCCTCCTTCTAGCCTGCTTAGCTGGACTTGCTCTCATGGTGGTGTCAGGGCCCTGAGAGCAAGCAGAAACCTGCCAGGTTTCTTGAGACCTAGGTTCAGACCGGCATGCTGGCACTTCTGCCATGTTCTGTGGGCCAAAGCAGGTCACAAGGGGTCACAGTTCATATTCAAGGGGTGAGAAAACAGCCCGCCTCCCCGCCATGGAAAGAACTGTGGAAAGACTGGCAAGGAGGGGGAAAATAGCCCCTCTGGTCATCTGTCTACCACAGGCGCTATTTGGAATAAAACGGTGCAAAGAGTGCCTCTGGGGACAAACTAGGAACATTTCCCCGCTCCTAATAAGTGAGTGATTCCTTCTCTGATGAATGAGCTCCTTGGATGCTCAGCACTGTGGATCCCAACAAGGGGAGAGACACCCACATTTCTCTCTAAGTGCTATCTCAAATTTGCCAGATACAGATGATTTGGGGATGGAGACTACCGTGCAACCACTGGATTCTTTTGGCCCAGGACGTTGAAAGGTGACTAGTTGCAAAATCGTGAAAACTGGGGAGAGACCTTCGGTAGAAGAAACTGTCACATAAACAGTGTTTACCTTTAACCCCGATTCAACAGACAAGCATGATGATTATGTACTGGGCAAAAAGGCGAGTTTAAGCAAAGGCCCTGTCTTTGGTAGACGAAACGTCGTTTTGAAATGTTCGCTTTTTGACAATCTCTGATGGCCTATGGCTCTTTGTCTGCTATGGGGCGCTGTGGGGTGCTCTGGGCACGAGTTGCATGACTACTTTTGGAAAAGTGTCCTCAGCACTGCAGAGGAAGCACCGTTTCTAGTCAAAGTGCTTTGAAGGCTTGGGCCCGGAGCACCCTGGCAAAGGAGATGAAAGAAGGCAGGAGAACCCGGAGCTAAGAAAGACAGGACAGTGCCTTGCTCCAGCCGCCAGAGGAGGCTAGGGAAGGAGTTGTCTGTGCAATTTCTGGTCCCTAGGGCCATGCCGGTGAACAGACTGCCTTGTGACCACTAAAGCCTTGCCAGAGAAGTGGTGAGACCTGACGTTTGGCTGGGGCGGGGCCGGCAGTGGGCACAAGCGAAGTCCAGGTGGCACCATTGAAGCCACGCCTAGAGGTGCCGGGGAGCCACCCTGGTCTGGCAAACCCACAGCAACCCAGGCAAGGAACTCCCTTTTGTGGCAAAACAACCCTATGTCCCCCAAGGTTTGAACAAGGAGGAGCACTGAATACATTTTGGGGTGGACTCACCGCTCCTCTTGGCCCTCTGCCATGGCTTCTTACGACTCCGTGGGTCTGGTTTCTCTCTCTTTCTGCCTCCCTACTTAACTCCAGTTTGCCTGATCCCAGGATGAGGCTGAAACTCATGCTTGGCTAAAATCTCTTTCCCCAATTCCCCTTAGTCAAACGGACATGCAGAAATGCTTTTTTAAAAAGCCGTTAAGAATAAGATGACCAATAGCATAAAGGTCAGAATTGCACTTTACAGGCCTCTTTGTGCTAACCAAAGAGCTGATGACCCTCTTCTCGTGCAGAAGTTCTGTAGTCAGACCTGGTTCACGGCTCAGCCCTGCCACGCGTGGACTCACCCTGTGCAACCACTCCACTTCTCAGCCTTATTCTCCGCGTGTGCAAACAGGAGGTAACATTAGTCTGTAGGGTTGGCGTGAGGATGACGTGGGCTGAGGTTCAACCATGCACCAGCAGAATTCCTGGGAGACACTGCTAGCAGAGATCTCACTGTCATACACCTAATACATACAAGAATACACAGGTTTTAGGAGCTTTCTATTTCAATGACAAACTTCCCTCTCTGTGTCTGACACCTTCCATTCCTGAGCACAGAAGCCATCTCAGACATCATGTTCCTTTCAAGAGTCGAGCCACATAACTGTGACTGAGCTCTGCCACCATCTCGGATACCTTCTCACTCTTTGAAACTAGGTCGGAGGGGTGCACCTTTTCCAGTCTATTAACAAAACTGTGAAAAAGGTGCACCCCCTCACCTGGTTTCAAAATCACCCAAAAGTTGTCATCATCTGACATGACGCACTGAGGACAGTGGACTCGTACAATGTGGCTTTACATTATACTATCTTGAAAGATAACAAGGAAAATGGGCCCTAGAGAGCCTTTCTCTCATAGTCCAACATTTGGGGAGAGTGAAGGACATCCCGATGTGTAGCTGGAGAGGCAATGTGTGGGTGGGGGGGGCGTCATTTTTTTTCCCTCTCTTGTTCCTGGCAACTCATTCAATTTGGGAAGAATAATTAATTAGCCACCAGCTCCCAAGAAGTGGTATTATATAGGCCAAGCCCCTTCAGGAGGGAACTGGAGTCTGATAGAAGTTTTCACTGTCATCCAGGCTCTAGATGGCTCATGGGCAGGGGTACCCCAGGAAACGAAGACTGCACAGACATTAAAGTCACGAGAAAAACTACGTTCTTAGAATGAGGCTCTCAGAGAGTGCCTTCATTTAGGCAGAGGCTGTAAAACATCCTACCCTAAAATGGGAAAGCAAATTTCATTTTCCTTGGCTTTTATAGCTTCTCTATTTCAACGACAAAGAAGCCATAAAAATGCATATTTAAAGCTCTTAGAAAGAGCTTTCCCTAAATATTTACTATATCAGAGGAAAAATAAGCATAATTTTATATCGAGTTTATGGAGTTTGTTACATACAGTAAAATTCACCCTTCTTAGGGACACAGTTTTATGAGTTTTGACAAAAAATACATAATTATGCAACCACCACCAACCCAGTTTAGATGTAGGATATTTTCTGCACCCCAAAGATCCTGTTTCCCTTTGTATTCAGTCCCCTCCCACCACCCCCAGGACCTGGAAACCCATATCTTACTCTGTCCCTAGGGGCTTTTTCGTTTTGTTCTAGAATTTGGATCACACATCACATAGCCATCTGAGTCTGGCATCTTTTGGCTTCATGCCCTTGAGATCCAGTCAAGCTGTTGACTACATCGGGAGTTAGTTCTTTTTTCATTGCTAAGTAGGATTCCAGGGTATGAGTGTACCACCGTTGATCAATTCAACATTTGGGTTCTTTCCAGTTTGGGGAGATTACAGATGAAGCTGCTATAGAAACTTGCGTGGACATGGGCTTTCATTCCCCTTGGAGAAATATCCAGGAGTGAGATCAGGGGATCATAGGGTAGATGTATATTTAGCTTGTAAGAAACTACAAAACTGTCTTCCAAAGTGTCTGTACCATCCTGCGTTTCTATCAGCAATGAATGAGAGCTCTGGTTGCTCCATATTCTCACCACCCCTTAGGACTCTCCGTTGTTTGTGTTAACATGTGCTGTTCTAATAGGTGTCGAGCATCCCATGGTGGCTTTCCTCCTGAAGTCCACAACTGAGCACCTTTTCATGTGCATATTTGGCCATCTATATCCCTTATTTGGTGAAGTATGTAAAATCTTTTGCCCATATTTTGTTTTCTTATTGAGTTTTGAAAGTTCTTTATATATTCTGCATGTATATATATGTATGTGTGTGTATATATATATATATAGTTTTTTTGTTTTTGTTTTTGGTTTTTTTTTGAGTTGGAGTCTCACTCTGTCTTCGTCATCCAGGCTGGAGTGCAGTGACACACTCACGGCAACCCCAGTGTCAACCCGCTGGGCTCTGGCGATCCTTCCACCTCAGCCTTCCAAGTAGCCGGAACCACAGGTGTGTGCT